>JANHAO010000677.1:0-38582 GCA_026873985.1 Saraca asoca | reverse complement strand
ATAAACTAACAAAACTAAGACAAAAGTAAAGGAAAAACCACAAATTAACAACCAATTAAGAGGTGATAATTAACATTTTTATAGGCATTTTTCTGACTTATCAATGAGTAATTGTTAAATCTTGACTTTGTTGGCAATCACCATTGTAGGAGTAGTTTCCATTCTTCTTTTTTGAGTTTGGGCCTGGGTGGTAATGACTTGTTTTGGCTATGTAACATGTTGCTCCATTTGATGATCTCCACCTTTTCTGTGTTTATAAACTTTAACAATCTTTGGAGTAGTTTTGTTATCATGGTTATTGGATGCTAGGTGAGGGATTGTAAGAAGTCACAATGTTGTAAGCCGATTAGTATTGGATGTATGGCCATTCTATTGTGCTACTCCTTGATTTCCAATGTTATCTTATCAAACCATGCCAAGAAGTCCTTAAGACTTTCCCACTTACCTTGGATGAAGTTTATTAATGAGACAAAAGTCTTTTTTATAGGATTTGCTCATAGTGAAGTGCATAAAGAATGCATAGGCTAGTTGGTGGAATCAGGTGATTGACTAGGGGTGGGAGAGGTAAACCAGTGCAAAGTTAGTTTTTTTCAAAGTGGTGGAGAAAGCCTTACATGTGATGGCATCTGAAGCTTCAGATAATAGCATAGCTACCTTGAAGGCTTCTAAGTGATCTTAAAGGTCAAACGCCTTCTCATATTACTCTGTGTGGGTTGGTGCTTTAAAGTTAGTTGGTAATGGGGTGGGTATGATGTTCGGGGTGAAAGGGTGAATTTCTTGGGTGGGAGAAAGTGGTGGTAGCAGTGGTGGTGTTTATTGATGGTAAAACCTGTGATAAGCCCTATATTAATATTTAGGGTAATGGAATTGCCCTCTTCCAAGTTTGGCATTTCCTTTGTGAGGTTGCTCCGAGATATACTCCTCATGATTGAGGTTTTGTTGGCCTTTGTCTTCATTTCTTTCGTTCCCCTATTGTTGGAGATAGAGGACTTCTTTTCTTAGGTTGTGTATCTTGTTAGCAAGAGCTTATTGCTAGAGCTCATCATTGAGGTTTCCTTGATATTGTTATATTCATCCTAATTGTTATGCCATTGCTACTCATGGTTATATTGGTTGTAACATAGTAGGGAAGTGTTTCTTGATTGATTATGGTGGGAAAGGTCACATGGCTTCCATCATGGTGGATTGAGTTAGCAACCAAATGACTCATAGGGACTATTTCTAAGGTAAAGCTATGATGGTGGTTGGGGTTTTTTGGTTTCGAATCTTCAACCAACAACGGAAGAAAAGCCCCAAAAATGTGTTACTAAAAAGCTCTTGGCCTATTGGGTGTGAACAATGGGATATGTGTATAGAAAAGACACCAATGATGACAGTCTGGGGGTCATCAGACACTCCAATGCTTAAGTTAGTAGTTTGGCAAAGTATATGCAAAGAACATAGGAAAAATGTCTTAAGGTTTTACAAATACTTGATGCCTTTATATACATATAGCTAAGGGTAAAATGGTTTAAAATGGCGGATCAAGTTGCATAGTTGGTGATTAGTATGGTCTACTGAGATGGTGGGTAAGTACTATCCTTTGTTCATGTTTATGAGGAATGGTGGCTGGGTACGTGGTGGTATGGTACAGAGTGATAAGTGGTAGTTGGGTGACTCATGGCCAAGTTTGGGCAAGCATCCATGCTGAAAAGGGTGGAGGGGTTGGTGTTGCAGTGTTAGTTTACAAGCTATCTTCCATGGTGTCTAGGGCAATCGCTAAGAGGTGAAGGGGTTGGTGAAGTTTTGGCATTATAAAATAGTGTGAAGATCCTAATCCAATAAAGTCAGGCAATTCTATCCCTAACTTCAAAAATATTTCCAGTCAATTTTATTATTGCCTTGGAATTCTCAATTGTGCTACCTACTATGTTTTAACAAATTAGAAAATTAACTCCTTAAAATTAAGATCTATGCAATCATGATATCAAAATGGCTGATTTATCAAAATATAATAGATAGTAGCATTGAAATTTTAGTACAAAGCTAAAACTAAAAATATTTCCTCAACTTCTACTTACACGTACTGATATTAATATAATCCTTTAAAGTTAGGTAGTTATATAATGCATACTATAGTGACAAATAAAAGGAAAAAGAAGCAAAATACCTTTGTTTTATTGAATTTCTTTTCCATATTCTTAGTAAGACATAGCACCCCTCTCTTTGTTGATTAAAAATAAGCTCTCCACATGATATGCAACAAAGTAATTATATCCTCTTGCTCCAAGTTCTTTCCAAGTACTTGTAATTAAATTTAGTGAAACAAGCTCTTTCTCATGAATTTGTAGCATCACTTCCCCATTCTTCCTTAAGAGCAATATATTCCTTAGTATTGTCTTTGTAGAAAGAGTAGCCACCTTAGTCCATGACTCCAAAACATTATATTCTTTCATCATCGAAATTATCAAACAAGGTTAATTTTGAAAAGCAAAACCTTTGTGAATAACCACAAGCGAATCCCAATATTCTAAAATAGATAGTTCATCTAATTTATTTTCTTTACTCAAACTTTAAGGAAACATTAGTTCTCCAAAGGATTCTAACCAAATCAAATGATAACATAAAGTTGCAATGCTTACTTTTATACCTAGCAACCTAATGTAACACATCATTAATAACATGAGTCTTTTTCCTATGGATTTTACATAGAAGAGCTATTATATTAATGTATCTCCACAAACTTGTTGCAAGAGAGTAAACACCAACTTAAGGACAATGATAAGACTCATTGAAATCAAAATTTGAAAGTTTGACTATTTTAAAGCCATTAGTTCCTGAATCAAAACCATAACCATAACATAAATCATATTCAACACAAGTTGATGTTGTTTAAGGAACTATAACATATTTCTGAATGGATGGATTCCATATGATGATAGTGTAGTAATAACTTAAACTATTAAGAAGACATACCAATCCATTATAGATATCAACCACCTCAAAATATATCCTCTGTCCCTTAAAATGATCAATGGGTGGAAATTCAAATGTGTAGATTGAATTGATTTTCTCATCATCCATATGAAGTGGGTAAACTTCTCTATTTCTAGAATTTTTTGAACGAAGCCGAAGGAGGAGGGATTGATGTTGTTGTTACAATGCATTTTTTGGTTCATATGATCCAAAATGAATTTGGGATCAATGATGATAGACTTCCATGATTTTACAAATAAAAGTGCATTTGACTAGGGCTTTGATGGTTTGCTAGTGTAAAATATTCACAATAACTTCTTTTGGAAAATAATCTAACATTGTATCTAAGAAAGTGATTTTAGTGATAGAGAGTGAGAACAATAACTTCGAGAGACCTTGAAAATGAGAAGATGAAAATTCACAACATATAAGAGAAAATACTTAGATCTAGAGTGTGTTAGGTAACACTAGAAATTTTAGTGCTAAAATTTAACAATTTAAGTGCAAAATCTATTGTGCTTGATAGTTTCACTTTAAGTGTTGAATTAATTTAATTGTTAAAATATCATGTATTGAATACTAAATATTTAGACTGCTAAACTATTTTTAGTTTTAATATTTGAAACATTTTTTATTTGAATTTCTCTTTTCCTTTCTATAATAAATTCCATAGTTTAGAATATAGCAAATGATAAATAATTAGTAACATGTGGTTTTAAAGATTTTGGCACTACATATGATGACACAATCCAAAATGAACAACTATTGGACTATAGCTGGTAGACTAGTCTGACAAGTGGGTTAATTGGCTTAGGAACATAATAAGCAGACCATCTAAAGTAAAGTCATATCAAACAATTGGGCCATAGTACAGCATGTAAGCCTAAACCCCACAACTAGAGTGAGCCACTGAGAGGCAACAACTCAAAATTACATAAGATCATAGTTAATTGACAAGGCCCCAAATCAATAACAAGTCGATTGAGTTGACCAAAGCATGGCAATTAGGCCCATGTTTAACAAAAGCATCCCATAAGAGGTCCATAATAAATCGGCACACTTAAAACCATGCACAAGTGATGTGACTGCATTTTCCAATAGTGTATGGTGAGAATTTTGCTCATGCCAATAATGCATCATTAATACATGGTTATTCGTCTTTCATCCATAAGCATGACTAAAGGTGTGATCAACACCTATATAAGGCCACTAGGTAGCTCATAAACTTATATACACTCTCATTCTACTTATTAAAACTCTGCTTACGGAACTAATTTAAGTGCTGAAATGTACTTGGTGGACCACTTCTGTTGTACACTATTAACTTTGCTCCCTATGAAAGTCATTCTGCATTTGTTTGCAACTTCCCCCAATTGGCTAATTCCTCTTGAAATGTTTTTGAGGGTCCCAGATAAAGATATATTAAATAATGTGGATCTTTCCCCTATTCCTCTAGGGGAATTTATATACTCATATGATTATTATAAACTCTTGAAATTTGACAAGAATGTAATTGAATAGCTTTATAACAAGATACACAATAGAAAATTATGCAGTAAATATGCAGAATAATGAATGTGCAAAGTGTGGAAACATTGGTGCAGAAAAATAAGGATTCAAGACGCCGGATTTTTAAAGTAGTTCAACTTGAATTGTGTTGATAGTGGATTTTGGTAGGCCTAAATTCTGTCAACTAGAAAAGTTCAGTATAACCCCAAACTGCACTCCGATTGAGAGTGACAGAGAGAGAAGGATAGTAGGAGATGGAGAGAGGAAGAATAAGAGGGACACTGGGAGGTTTTAACTTGGTTTGGCTAAAGATGATTATTGAACCCTATGTCCATGGTAATGTATTTCTGATAACGTGTTTACAAAGTGTAGAATATACAGTTTCTCTATATTTTGCAGGGTATTCTCTTTGTCTAGAATTGGCTTTCTCTTTCTAAGTCATCATTCTCTCTAGGTCTAAAATTAGCCTCTCCTTGTACAACATGCTTAACCCATATTTATCATTGTTGGGGTGTACAATCTTAGTGTATTCTAGAAAAGGAACAATAATAAATTAATGACAAGTTGGTTCCTACAAGCTGGTGTTTGCAAGTTGGCCATGCAAGTTAGTCCTGTTCTTGGGTTTAATCAAAGTAAGTTTTCTGGAAGATGGCTAAGGTGGCATGTTTTGACCAATAGGCTGGAGTTTGTTATCAATCGACCTGGAGCCACCATATTGATCTTTGTCCTGTGATCTGAGCTCAGGCTGGCATTCTGATGCCTTTATTCAGCGACCTCAGTCTTGGATGAGCTGGGCCTTTGTCAGTCCATTTGCATAGATCCAAAAATATCCACAACAAATTAAAACTACAATTCAAGTCTACTTCATTGGATAATTTTCAACTAGATTACCACTTTTATTATCAAAACAGGCTTCTAAATTGCTAGTTTTACACACAAGAATTACAACATGTATCTTGCTAACCTAGAAAATTTTCACTTGGTTCTTCCAAACCTAAAACCATAAGAATTTCTATAGGTTCTTGCTAACCTATACAAGATTTCTATTAACCTAGAAATCTTGAAAGAAAATACAAGATAAGAAAAGATCAAGGTAAAGTAAGAAATATAGTACAAGAGATTGAGATGAAAATCCCAAACATCTAATGTAAATTTTGTAAAGGTTTGATTCAGAAATCTTTTGATTTTGAAATCTTGTGAGGTAGAGAGAAATCTGATTCAACTTTGATTACTCTGTGTTTTTTGCACTTGAAAAACATAGAAAGATATGAAAAATCATGTAGTTGAAAAGCAGTTAGGAGTTTTTATAATTGCTGTAACCGTTTGTAATAGAATAACTAACTTTCAATTTGTGAATCAATTCATGAATTGATTCAGGGAGGTTATAACTAATTGTAGCATTTTGAAATTAGGTCTTGAATTGATTACCGAACCAATTCAGGAGAAAATCCTAACTTCTAGTAAAGAAAGTATTTTTCAAAACTCTTATTGAATCGATTAGTGAATCAACTTTAATGTATTTTTCACAAGTTCTTCAACATGAATCGATTCATGAATCGATTCACATAGTATAAAATAGTTTTATAAAATCTACACTTATGAAAAAGTCATTTAAAACTTTTGTATAAAAATAATTGATTTTAACTTTCTTCAAGTGGTTTATTTATACCTCACTATATTAGTTATGAAAAAAAATTTGTTTGAATCAAATCTCATCTGAATTCACTTACAAAAGATCATGTAAAAATAAAATAATTGCTAAACTTAATTTTGGATCTCTTGAATCACATACTTTGAACCAGCAAAATAGACTAAAACACTAACATATATTATCAAATAGTAATATAAGCTAAAATTGTTTTTTAGCATCAAAACCAAGAAAACATATGTAGCTAGGGAAACCTAGGCTAACAATTTCATTTGGTGGCCTATGGCTTTCCCAAACATCAATGTCTTGTAAACCTTGTTCTTGCTTTGCCTATCCTCCATCTTGATTGGAAAAGTGTCATGGACAAGCTCAAGAAGAACATCGTTGTGATCAAATGGTGGAAGAACCTCAAAGAGTAAACATTGAGCTTAAGTGTTGTACTTTGGCTGAGTAGGTTCATTAGTTGCAAGTAGAAATAGAAGCTCTTCATTGTGCACAAGTTCAACCAATCTTCCTTCTACTAACTCTCTAACCATTGAGCCCTGTCCTCACATAAACAAACCTACTCCTTGGTTAAGCTCCGGTCACATTCTTCCCTCATCCTCAACTCATTCTACCACACAACCCAATGCAAGGATGGAATCTCCATCAACCACAACAAATCCCAGTTTAGCTTGAACAAACTCCAAGCCCAGTCCCCTATAACTCGACAAATCTATTAATCACCCAGATATAGAACCACCAATATCCTTAGATGCAAATCCTTCAAGCTTAGTTTCCTCAGGCCATTAGCCCAATTCCACTAAATCAAAATGATCCAAACCATAATCAATAAATCCTCACTAGTCACACTCACAAGTCATATCACTTACTAAACTTAACCATTGACCTTATTTAGAGCCAAACACAAAGTTCCTGACAACTTTCTTCCTGTCATGAGGATAGCCACCCATTTACCCTGGCTATAATGGCTACTCTCCTACTTAACCACTTCAAATCATTGACTTATATCGAGTCTTACAACAGAATGATGAACCCTCAGAAGCACCTAGAGGCCTTCTTGGCATCCATGCTACTATCTAAAGCCCTGGATGTTATCTCAACAACATTGAAAAAAGCTAGACTAAGATGGTTAATAACATTACCCCACCAGTTGATTGATAATTTTTGACAGTTGATCAAAACATTCTCCACTCACTTTACAACCAGTCAAACACCTAAGAAAACTTTTGCCACCTTGGTTAACTTTCAGTAGGGACACTATGAGACTTTGAAAGAGAATCTCACTCATTTCAACACCATAGCTTTAGAGATTAAAAACCTTAATGAAGGAGTAATAGTGTATCAAATCAATTTAGGTTTATGATTGAGACACTTTTCTTTTTCCCTAGTGAAACACCTGGTGTTGTCCCTATTCAAGTTACTAGCTCGGTCAAAGAAGCATATAAAAGTTGAAAAGGTGATATTTGAAGGCAAGTTGAGTAGAGCCAATCAAAGAGCATACAATTGAGGGAAAAAAGGCATTCAATTATGAGTTGTTGAATATATTGATCAACCATATTGTCCAAGATATTCAAGCAATAGAACTAAATTTTCACATTAGAAGCGAAGAAAATTCCCTCCGATGGAAAAGTCCAAATATTGCAAGTTCCACCATGATTATAATCACCACATAGATGACTTTATCACATTGAAAGATGAAATTAAAACATTGATATGGTAGGGACATCTTCCCAAGTATAAAAAAGTTCCAAGGTGGACAAGATGATCAAGATAAAGAGAGTGGAAAGGAGCTTGATCACTCACCAAAGGTCAATCGATCAAATGACAAGCAGATAAAACATGAATCTCCAATCTTGGGGATGGTAGAAACAATTATAGGAAGTTTTGCCAAAAGAGGATCCACTAAAAATGCTAGGAAGAGTTACCTTTAATTAGTAATGGGCATTGAAAGGAAGAAGAGAAGAGAGCACTATAAGCCCATCTGCTTCATAAAAAAGGATGTTGGTGACATTGATCGAGACCATGCATGACCTATAGTGATCTCAACTCTAATCCATAATTTATTTTGGTCTAGTGGATCCTTGATGATTAAGGAAGTTCCACAAACATCTTTTACTTCCATGTTGCTAATGCACTTAATATTTTAAAAAAAATGTATAAACTTTACAAAAGTGTTTTTATTAGCTTTACAAGAAGACAAGTGCAAGTCAAGGGGATGATCACCCCAAGAATGACCTTGGGCACCAAACCAATGAGAAAAAGTCTTAATGTGAATTTCTCAATAATAGATATGACAAACAGTGCATACAATGCAATCCCTGAGCGACCATCTTTAAACTAAGTAGGGGCTATTGTTTCCCTCTCACTTGCTGATAAAATTCCCTAGTGCAGGAGAGATAGGGGAAATCAGTGTTGATCAACAAGTGGCCTATAGGTGCTACATGACTAGCCTAACAAAGAGTAATGAAAGCACAAATGGGAGAAAGAAAATGGTCATTAATTCATTTAACAGTGAGTGTTAAGTGGTGGATTCGACATTGTTGGATGTTAAGAAGGATAATGCACATCAACCTGAGCTTAGGTTAGACTTAGAGAAAGTCCATATCTTTAGCAAAAATGATGAGAGAATAATAAGAATAGGAATAGATCTCTCCCTAGATGACAAGGCAGGGTTCAATTAAGCTACTTAAGGAGTATATTGAGATTTTTGCTTGGGTGTCTAGAGACATGCCTGGGATTGATCTAAGCATAGCATGCCACAAGTTACCGATCAACCCTGGCATTAAACCTATTCAACAGAAGAAAAAAAACTATGGTACTGATTAGTAGAAAGCCATAAAAGAACAAGTGGAAAAGTTGTTAAGAGTTGGTTTTATTCGTTAAGTCCCACATACAGCCTAGTTGGTAAATGTATTTCTTGTTAAAAAGACTAATGGCGGATGGTGAATGTGTGTCAAGTTCATAGATCTCAATAAGCCATGTCAAAAAGACTTCTATCCATTGATGAACATTAGCTAGATAGTTGGCAATGCCTTTAGTTTTAAATCTTGAGTTTTGAGGATGCATTCATGGGATACAATTAGCTAGAATGCATCTTGATGACAAGGATAAGATAACATTCATCATCGATCAAGGAGTATACTATTATAGAGTAATGTCATTTAGCCTTAAAAAAGATGATGAACAAAGTTTTTGTTAAGCGTATAAGGCAAAATATGGAGGTATATGTTGATGACATGTTGATCAAATCAAAGAGCATGTGCCAACTTTAGGGCAGATTTGGAGGAGACATTCAACGTTTTGAGAAGAAATCAGATAAAATTGAATCCCAGAAAGTGTGCATTCGATAAGGGCAAGAAAATTCCTTATTTTCATGATTAAAAAATGAGGAATAGAGGTATACCTATCTAAATGCTAGGCAATCATCAACATGAAGAGCCCGACAATCATTAAGGAAGTTCAAGTGCCGAATGACAGAATTATTACCCTCACTCAATTTATGTTAGGCTAGCTAACAAACATACTTCTTTCTTTAATTTACTTCAAAATGCTAAAAAATTTGCATGGACTAATGAGCTTGAAAAGGATTTCAAAGAATTGAAAGAGTACTTGACCACACTACCCATGCTTTATAAAATCTAGACATTGCATAGAGCTAAACAAGATACTAAAAGATAGAAAAGTTGGCCTTTACATTACTTTTAGCATCCAGAAAGTTAAAGCCTGATTTTCATAACCATTAAATCATCATTGAAATGAATGCCCACATTAGAAAAAAGTGCTCCACAAACTAGACCTCATTGATCAACTTGGGGCATGGGTGGTAGAACTTTCTAAATATGAGCTAATTTATGAAACAAGAAGAGTAGTAAAAGCACATATATTGGCAGATTTTGTACTTGAGTTGATTAGGGTGGAAGAGGTTGAGCGAGATGACCAAAATTGGATCTTATATGTTGATAACTCATCAAACAACAGGGAAAATAGAGCAGAAGTAATTTTTAAATTGAAGTTTGACTTCAAAATGACCAATAATCAAGTAAAATATAAGGCATTGATAATGAGTTTGAGACTAGCAAAGGAATTAGGCACTTAATCAGTGATAATTATGGGCAATTCTTAATTGATGATCGCCCATGTCAAGGGAGAATATGAAATTAAAGAACCAATGTTGGTCAAGTATGCCCAATAGCAAAAAACCTACTTGAAGAATTTAGGTATAAGCTTACAAGAATTTGCATATTGGAGAATGATCAAGCAAACACTTAAAGCAATAGTCAAATACCGAATAATAATAGAAGAAACTCTTCATACTACTTGCATAGAAGAAGTCATGTGCATTAAGTAAGGCAAATCCTTGATGATGTTGATTGTATCCTTTCTAAATGATGTATATTTTCCAGAAGATTGAAAAAAGGCCAAAAAGATTGAATAAAAGGTAGCTTACTTCTTTTTAGAGAATGGGCAATTGTATAAGAGAAGTTTTACTCTCTCATCTCTAAGATGTTTATGACCAGATGAAACAATATACGTCCTATGAAAGATTCATGAAGGAATCTATGAGAGTCACGTAGCAAGCACAACTATAGCAATGAAAGCTATATAGTTAGGATATTACCAGTTTAAAATGAAAAAAAGAAAAAAGAAATCAAGCTAGTACAAAAGTGTGAAAAGTGTCTGAAGTTTGCTAAAATTCAAAGATAACTAACAACAAAGCTAATGCCTATAGCTTCTTCATGGCTATTCAATGAGTAGGGGATCAATCTTTTTGGACCCTTTTTGGTCATTCTCGACCAATTAAAGTATGTGGTAATGGTAGTCGACTACTTTACAAAATGGTCAAGGTAGAACTCCTCATGACCATAACTTCAAACAATATGTAGAAATTCGTATGGAAATTTATCATTTGCAAGTAAAATTTCCCTATAAAATTTTATCATGACAATCATAGTCGATTGATAAGTCCTTGCAGGTATAATCTTCCCATGATGATCATATTCGATAATGAGAAGCAGTTTGCCAATGATAACTTTAAGGATTTTTGCCAAAGGTAAAATTTATCGACATAAAATTGTTGTTAGTTAAGTGAACACCTCACTTATTCTCGATAATGAAAGTTGGAGATTAAGCAAAAGTTCACATTTGTGGAACACCTTCAAACCAATGGATTGTTAGAACTAGAAAATAGAATTATCTTGGAAAGATTAAAGAGGCTGGCTGAGGCAAAAGAAAAATGGGTGGAAGAGTTGTTGAGTATTTTGTGGTCTTATAGGACCACTTCAGATTCAGCGACAAGGAAACCTCATCCATGTTTACATACAAATGTGAAGCAATGCTTTTAGTTGAATTAGGACAATGCCTTGATCGAAGAGAATACTATGGAAGGAGGAGAATGAAGAAAGAGGAAGGGAAGAATTCAACATGCTTATCGAAATCAAGGACATATTTCACCTTTACTAGGAGTGATATAAAGGGAAGATAGTAAAGGTTGCTAACAAGAGAGTTAAGGAAAAAGAGTTTACAAGAGGAATGTTGGTCTTACATCAAATAAATGGACTATGAAAAGCATAAATAGAAGGAAAATTAGTAGTATCTTGGGAAGGTCCTTACATGGTAGAAAAAAGCTTAATGAATGGCACCTATCAGCTAGAAATAATTGAAGGTAAGCCAATTCCATGCACCTAGAATGCAACACAACTCAAAGCTTAATACGTACTAGTATAAAGTTTGTCGATCTACAAGATAAATAAAAAACAGTTAATATAGAATCAAAAAATAAGGTCATGCCATTAGACTTGTCTCATGTTATTATTAAAAGCCCGAGTAGTCCCTAAGCACTAAAAACCTACGTAGTCCTTCAACACTCAAAGCCCAAGTAGCTCCTTGGGACTATAACAACCAAGCAATTCCTTGGTACCTATGTGAAATATGAAAAATAGCTAATGTAAACAAAAAGAGCATAATGCAAGAATAAAAGCAAGTAACCCATCAAAGGTTGGTATGACACTTAAAGACCCATTGGAGGTTAGGAATAATAAAAGTAATGTAGGCAAACGCCTTGAGGTTTTAAAAGATGGCATTAATAAAACTAACAGCCTATTGGAAGCTAAAGAATGAAGACAAAATAAAGGCAAAGTTGAATGAACACATGATAAAGAAGCATCCATTAAAATATCCTAATATTTAAATTATAAAATAACAAAGATACAAGCATTTAGGCTCGACTGAGCTTCCTTAGGATATTCTTAAAGGATGCATCCCTATCAGTGTTGGAGAGGTCAATTGGCAAGTTAGGGTTGAAATATGTAACTTGCTTAATAGATTAATTACTAATACATAGGATAGCTTAGGATTTCACCCTTGGAAATTTCTTTGCATAGCCCCTTTTCCTTAGCATAAAAAACACTTTTGTCTTCAAGCTCTTGGTTCCACTAAAGAAGTGGACAAATTTCTTCTTCATCACTATAGCTATGTCTTTCTCCTTGACCAACTAAAAAACACGATTGGGCAAATCCTAAGTGCTTTCATCTCAATTGGCCAACTCTGTGGCTTAGTGTCTAGTTCTTTCTTTAGGTTCTCTAGGACATTTAGGTTATTCTCAAAATGATTCTTCTTAACCCAGGAACAACAAAAAGTATAGAAGTGGTTGACCAAACGATTTGGTCGATAGAAGACTTGATGAGCCTAATACAGCTATGGCCACTCAAGAACATCTCATTTTACTCCAGGTTAGTTAGAGTCAATAGATGATCTTATAGTAAGGAGGTATAATCCATATTTTAATACTATAAGTTTTCTATGGTATCAAAATCAAAGTCTACTACCTTTGACACGTCGACTGGTTAAATCTTTGACCAAGGACCTGCTTTGATCTCCTTAGGGCTAGGGTTAGAAACATAAGAGGCAGAGCTCATCACCTTGCCTTTAGAGGAATCACTTAACCCATAAGAGCATTTGTGGGATAGCAGAGTCTTTGAATAGCCAAGATAACTTTTAGACTAGCCCTAGAGACACCCGACCACTCGAGAGACCGGCCCTAGAGACACCCAACCACTCGAGACTTCTAAACTCAGGTCCATAGTAGCCTCTATTTGATAGATAGGAGGGACAATTGGCTTTTGCATAACCAAGGCCTGAACACAGATCTTTTCAAGCCTTTAAGGGTCTATCTTTGAATGGTGAATTTCAAAGGCTTCGTTATGAAGCCAAAAATCTAAAAATAATAATACAAAAGTTAGTATACAACAACATGATTAAGGAAAACAACATGACATGTAAAAGAAACATATGAAGAATGTCTTGAGTTTCAAACAGATCCAATGCTAGAAGGTAAAGGATCAAGTCCTACTCCTTAGACGAATAGTCCTTAAATGAACTATTTTTAGGTTGTTAGGTGGGTAAAGACCACTTCATGGGATACAGCTACTCGCTATCATAAAGGAAAAAGTAGTGAAACCCCTTAACGATACAAACCTTGAAAGAAAGAGTTCTTTCATGTCTGAACGCTAGTAAACATGTTCCTAAAAATCACCCGATTTGGTCATTGGGCAAAGTGAGCCCAACCTTCAGCCTTCTGTTGGGGTCGATGAAGAAGAAGAGAAAAATGCCAACACTAGGATCTCAACGCAGTTGAGCGCATATCACTTTGAAACAAATTAAGAAGGGCTAGGCATTCTAGGTAAGCTAAGAATGGCAAACGTTAAACTTTCAAAGGATATCCTTCTAAAACACAATGAAAGGAGAAGACACACAAAGTTGATCAATTACATCCCCGTAAAACATATTAAAAGATGTGTCATAACTACATGTGTGCTCATCAACTTTCATAGGTTAGAAAGAGATCTTTTTAATGGACTCCCCAATGATTTGAATTTTCTCTAGCTCTGCTATGATGTTTAAGACTTGCCATTTAGAAGAAAGTGAAACCATATTTATGTCTGGATGGATCCATTTCAAATCATCCATAGCAGCATCAATCAAATGAGCTCACTCAACTCCATTGCTATCTCATTAGCACTCAGCCATAATGGTTTGTAGTGGTCAAGCAAAGCAGAAGGCAATGTTCTTAAAATAATACTCCTAAAGGTCTCAAAATGACGAGTTAGAAACATATGACAATTTAGTAGGGTCTTTTGACCTCTTAGTCATGAAACCAAAAGTTAAAAAGGGTGAAACTCCACCTTCAAAAAGCAAACGAAAGCAAAAAAGGTTAATCCAAGCAACGAAAGGGAAATGAGGATGCAGTAAGGTTAGAAGCAAAAAAGATAAAGGACTATGGAAAAAGATAAAGCAAAAGGGAAAAATAAAAATGCGAAAACAAGAGGTTACCAACAAGGAAGCAGGATCATAAAATACCAAAAAATCAAAGGACAAAACAAGCATAAAGCAAGGAAAATCAGCAATTAAGAAAACACGATGAAGATCACAAACACAATATGCCCAGTAAAAAGATAGCACATAATCATGAAGTTCAAAGACAAATCTCAAAATATAAAATGATAGCCAAATCATGAGAAGAAAGGAAGAAGAGTCATACCTAAAAGAGAGAGGCATTGGAAAGTCACTAAAAAGCCTGAGAATGTTGCCAAAATTGAGGAAGAGAAAGTGGAAGCACAAAGAAAGGCAAAACATTGTTGGAGGCAAAAATGATTTTTGAAAAGTCACAGTGCTATTTAAGGGAAACTATAGGGTTGATCCAACGACTGAAATAGGCCAAGATGGATGGTTTAGATCATAATTCGCTCAGAGACAATGATTTTTATGAGGAAATGTCTATAGTTTGTTAAAGGCTCATCGAGGTACACTGGGGCCTTGTCAGGTGTTTGTTCAAGACTCGTTAGCACTAGTCTAGGGATTCTATGAGTGTGTTAGCTTGAAGCCTCCCCTTACACACTCTAAACTATATAATGAGTCATATATCAATTAAAAGGAGTTGCCTTTCTCCCTATTTGATTGTTCTTTACCTGTTACATACTAGAGGCTACTTATGTGTGACATTCTTGAGACTTAGTATGCACAGTTACTTTAGTTTATATGTTTATGTTGCCTTTTGACATGTCATGTTCATCTATTAAAGTGTGTTTTAAGTTTATTAGAAGGCTGACATGTTAGCAAAGAGTGCAACTTCAACAAGAAAACACTGACCCATGACACCACCGATGTAGTTCCATTTACACTATGGTACATACAATTGCGCCATATGTCCCGTTCAACTTTTTCAGTTTTTTAAACATTTGTCTTTTTATTTTTTTAACATTTGCTTTTAATAAACCATAAAAAAAACTAATCTTTTTTCAAAATTTATTACTTTTAAAAAATTGCAACATGATATTATTTTTAAGGTTTACCCTTTTAAATTAATTTAAGATAAAAATTTATTTTTTGTCATTTAACTTTTATCACTTTATCAATTAGTCTTCTGAGAAAAAACATAAAAAAAAGCTTAAATATTTTGTATAAGTAGTTTTTAATTCATTTAAAATAATTTAATAATACAAATTTTTTTTGTAAAAAATTAAACTTGGCCCTATAAATAAGACTAAAGGCATTATTTCTTGATACATATTGATATTCTCTATTTTTTTTTCCAACTTATGCTAATTTCATTATAATTAATGTTCCTAAAATACAAAGATGAGAGTCACAATCAAAAGCAGATAACATTGAATCCCGAGGAGATATAGAAGTCACGGTAAATTTTATTTCTTCATTTTTTTCTTTAAATTTAGATTGTTTTAAATTATTTTTAATTAATTAAAAAACTATTTATACAAAATATTTAGATATTTCTTATGTTTTTTCTTATAAGACTAATTGATAAATCCATGAAAGTCACTAGGAAAAAAAATAATTTCTTAAGTTTTTTAAGAAACATTCAGAAATTAAAAAAAAATAGCTAAAAAAAAATGGCGACTTGCACTTTTTTATAAGTAATAAATTTTGGAAAAGGAGTAATTTTTTATAGTTTATTAAAGAATAAATTAAAAAAGGACGATAAATATTAAAAAAATTGAAAATGTGAAACGTTATAATGTGAAAAACCAAATAAATAATAAAAAATAAGAAATAGAATAATTATAATTAGTTATCTAAAAATCATGTCTACAAAGTCGTTAAATAAGAGACACGTAACGGAATTCTATGTTCCGTCACTGTGAATGAAATTACAGCGATGATGTTTGAAATAAAAGTCCTAAAATTCAACCCATCTAGAATTTGGTGATTTGCACAACTTTCCCGAGTTGAGAAATGAAATATTCGAATTTACTGCATTTATTCCCAAGGAAGCTGGGTGGTAGCTGTGATCTGTTGGATTATTCTTCGTTGAGGTATAATCTGAACAAAAGATATACACTCATATTTGTCGTTATTCTGCTGTGTCGTAACAACATCTGTATTCCTATTCTATTGAGGAAACGGAAGTTTGGTGGGCATCGACCAAACGACACGGCTCTTCCTTGTTTATCAGTGTTAGTTTTTGCTGCATCATATTCGAGGGTGGTATAGCTTAAGCATGTATAAGTATTTCCTTGTAAGAATTGGAGATTCAGCTATCAAATGTGCATCTTTGAATTACACAAATCCTGACACTATACTTGACAGCATTAGGCATGCTGACCTTCTCACTCATTTCATCAAGCACCTTCTCTGCATAGCTCAGTTAGCCATTCCTGCACCATCCATTGATGAGGTTAGTGTAAGAAACAATCGTTGAGCTGTACGGGCTTGGCAAATTGAGCAAAACTGATGCATCAAACTGTTATCATTTGGGAAAAAAAATTGAAATACTCTAAATTTTCAAAAAATATAGAATAATCTTTCTTTGTTTTATCCAAGTTAACTGAGATTTGTGTGTAAACTGTTATCAATCGCCTTTTTAAAACGACGCCATTGCCTTAAAAAAATGGATTGTTTGGGTGGAATACTTTCATCCAAAATGTTACATTGATGGTCATGTCATAACTTAATTTGTGCTACGCATATGAATTATAGGTGTTTTGCATCATGTTACTATAATACTATATAGATTTAGAGGAAGTAGGTACATCTACCTCTACCCAAGCGGCATACCTATGTTGTATGGCAAGCCCAAATTCATTTTTTTTTCTTGCTTTGATCATTTTAAATCCCTGGTTTCTTTCTATGCTCATAATGAAATACTAAATTTCACTAATATTTTATTCAGACTTCCATGGGGCAGAACAAGTTTCTCACGCCAAAAACAATTCTAATCAATCAAAGCAAAAGGACTGCAAAAGCTTTGGTGGTATTGTCAGATGTGCCAGATGCAACGCTGAGATGAGAATAGGTTTAAGTGCTACTGCATAAGTGTAGGAACCAGCATCATATACAACTCTTTGGACAATACCCTAACTGGACAATTGAGGGCTATTAAGTAGAGTTTGAGAGTACTTTTCTAGAGCACATGAAACATGAAATGCAGCCACCGGTTTTAACTGTGTGGTTGCCATAGTACTTTACAATGAATACATAAGTGATATGGTGTTTATATGAATTCCACTTAGTGCTATGCTAACTGAGTGAGTCAAGTACTTGGGTTGGACTGACAAGTGTAAGGCTGAAGAAGAAACGCCCAGTGGTTGGTTTATCACATACATAGATAGAGATTCGGTGCATTTTAAAGAGAGGATGAAGATGAAGGATAGGAGAAGAAAGGCATATATGGCAGAGGAAGAGAAGCAAGATAAGAAGATCCGGAAACAAATTGAAAAATCTGAGTAACCGATGTGTCCTGGGTCTGGTCAGCCTTTGCAAGTTGAGTCTAGAAGGGAATTAAAATGGAAGATGGAGTTAAGATTGGATTCTCTCTTGAGTCATTGCCAGCTAAACGGAAAAAGGTGAGGGTTCAAAGGTGGTCTTTGATGAGGTTGAGGATGAGAGAAAGGAGGAAAGGAATCCTCCAGGCAGTCTGAAAAGGAAGGTGTGGTGGTGGAAAATCAGTTTTAGATGAATTGATTATGATGGAAGAGAAGAAAAAGGAGAAAATTTATTGGAATGGATACTATTTGTGTGAGGGAATTGTTGTTAAGGTCATGAAAGGGGGTTAGTGTGAAAGGTGATTGACAAGTATGTTGGTGAAATAGAAATGTTTGAAAGAAAGCACTTGCTCAGAGTTGATCAAGCTGAGCTTCAAAATACCATTCCACAAATTGGGGGCCTTGTGAAGGTGGTAAATAGTGCATATCACAGAATCACAGATCAACTGCACGGTTGTTAGGGGTGGATACGGGTAACTTTGGTGTGAATGTGCAGATCAAGAAAGGTCCTTATGATGGTAAGGTTCTCAAGGCTGTGGAATTTGAGGATATCCGTAAACTTGCCTAGCAAGTTTGATGTGAATACCTAGCCATTCTAATCAGTTGCTAATAATAGCCCTTGTTATGCCTTTTTGTAGTGTATCATTATTAAGTTTAATGTAAATCATGATGGTGGTATCTTTTTTCAATGCTTGCTTTAAAACTTTGAACTGCGACCTTGATTGGGATTTATCTAGAGCCATAAGCAACTGAGCAAAAGTTGTTTATTTGTATACGCTTTTGTTCAGCTGCCTCTGTATGGTGTAAACAGTGTAGCTCAATATCATAATGGACCTATCAGGTTTAAAATGTATTAATTTTTCTTGGTTGAAACTTGAAAGTGTTTGAGGTATAGATTAAGACAGAGCTGCTGAACCAGCCCAAGCACTGCACGCTTTCTCATAATCCTTAGTCATAGAGCCATATTGGACATGGTTTAAGACACCACCTGCATCATTGATAATCAGAGCTTATCTGGGCAACAGAGCATACCAATCAGAGATCTGAATAAGTTTGTGAAACCAAAAACAAAAAGAGAGATTTCTGGTTGGTGATTTTCTTCTGATGAATACACAGCATATGCCTTCCCATTATTCTGTGTTGGAATTCATTTAGGGGCCAGAAGCAACCAAACAACTGTAAGCTGTTGACCCATTTATGCAATGGATTTAAGTTTGTTTTATTATATTAATTATGACTGTATTATGGTCACTAGATTGTTTTATTATGGTCATTATACAGGAAGGTTGTGAATATTTTGATTGGCTGATTGACTGATTATGATAATAGGGAAGAGTTTTTAATTTGGTGTAGGCGTTTATATAGGAAGCTGTTTATTAAAATGTATCAGAGAAATCATAAGTTTTCTGGTTGAGGAAATTGTCTAATAACCTTCGAGTTTTGCTTTGGGAGAGTAGGAACAGACAATGGTTTTTCCAAGTTGCAACATAATGGCATATTATTATGCATCATACACTTTTTAATCACCAACCTACCTACAATGGTTGCATCACTTTACCTACTTTAATTCCTTTTGATAGTTGTTCTATGTTACTGTACTTAAATGTTTGTTGGTACTATCATGTAGAGAAATTAGAAAAGAATAATTTATAGTTGGATGTCTTCTCTGGTATCAATTCTATGCTGGAAGATTGTTGTGACTAAAGTAATTAGAGCAAAATGCTCACTAGTTTTCTAATAACTGTTTGGCATTCTTTTTTCCAATGTAAAGAAGATTACATATCCATGCACCTCATTCTAGTTTGTTTTACTCTGGACATAAGACAATTCATTCTACTATATCTAGACAAATGCTGCTAAATTCGAATATATAGTAATGCAGTGTGCCTTTTCCTTTTATGGGATTAGGCGTGGTAACACAAATGTAACATCTCAGATATGGCATGCTGATGAATCTGTGTACTAGTTATAAAGCTTGGGCCTAGGCCATAGTTTAATAGCCAGCTAACTGGAATAGGCAGGTATGTTCTCTTCCTTCCTTAGCGTTCAACTGTGGCTGGTGTCTTTAAATGCTCTGAATTTTTCATGACCCAGATTGTGAATGCCCTGCACGAGCTCAAATGATCTGGATGAATTATATATACCTGATTGTGCATTTGATTGGCTATGAATGTTGCATGGATCTGAGATAAAATGCTATCTAATTGTATTTCTTTCTGTACTTTCATCGTTTTGATTTATACAGAATTTTTTCGTATAGATTTTGGTGGGTTGGCTTCAGAACCAAGTGCAACTGAGTTGATTACTAGAAATGGAGGGTAAGAGAAAGAAGTTGAAGCAGGTGAAGATAAGTTGATGCTTTTGATGGTGGTGATGAAAATTGTTGGTGGTGGGGCTAGTTAACAAAGGAACTCCAATATATTTGTTACAGTAGCTTTGTTTGCATTGTTGGTTAGGGTGGGCCATGGTGTCACTCCATACTTACTCTGGTGCTGGAATACTCCAAAATTTGATGACTTTGGGGCACAGAGGCTTTGGATGGAGATCACTCTTAACCTTCAAATTAAAGAGTGGTATAAAAACAGCACCAGCAATGGGTTGAATTATTAGGGACATAGTTACCTACCTCTTACTGCCTACTAGTTTCATTCATGGTCTTCTTCTCAGGTTCATCCACCCAAAATCAGGTTCTCTTTTCACTTCCAGAGAGGTCATGAAGCCCATAATTCTTTCAATTGGTAAAGATTTACATTTTTAATTATCTTGCTAATAGACTATTTTACTTATCATTTTTTTTTTCCTTTTGGTTTTGTGATTCTTCTCTGCAGGAAATTACTTATGAGGTAGACACTTTTGTTGTCTGATGCCCTGATATTCTTACTGGCTATCCTGTAATTTCTTATTGTTTACTACAGCCAACATTTAAATAGGCATAAGAGTGATATAGCACGACACACACCTATGATTCTGCTAAACCTTGCTTGATGTTAATTGATCATAGTCACTTTCAAGGTTTTCTTTTTTAAAAGAAAACTTCTATACTGTATTCAGTTTCCTTATTTTGCAATGGCTATCATGGATCATGCAGTGCCTTTGTTTTGAATGTATCATTTGCTGTATTTCAGAACTGCTGCATCAACTTATGCCTTACGATTGAAGCTGTTGCTGCCATCCTCTCTTGGAAAGATCTTATTGCTTGTGTTCTGTATTGTCTAGCGCTAAATAATAAATAGGTTTATAGGTCTTCTGTTCATTAACATCACTACTTCCAGCAATGTCTGGTCTCTGTTGTCGTATATGCATAGTCAATCCTGCCCGAGGGAATTTTGTTCAAAATTTGATTATGTCCCAATATCTGTTGTGATATGATTATTTCCCTTGAAGGCCTTTCATTGCTGGATGCTTCATTCAAGTACTTGTCTTTCGTTTGACTTGGAACTCAAAAAATTGGCAATAAAGTTGAAAAATCAATTGATTCGATTCTCTTTCAGTTTTTTTTTTGGTAATTTCTCATCTGATTTATCCAGCTAATTTGTGTCCTGAATTCGACCCTGATATACTTTGTCTATAGAGTTTCTTGTATCACATATACAAAATGAATCTCAATTATGTCATAGTTTACTCTAATATCAGGTGGATTATATTGAACAAGAGATTGTAAATTCTGTCAATTGTATATTTGCATATGAAATAAGGTGATAGTACTGCTGTACCTCCCTGTTCTTCCTTTGTTTATCATATGTGCTCTTCTGCAGATGAGTGATTTTTTCAGTCATCTATTGGATAAATGCCCGGGGTGTGAACATCCACTCTTTGAGGTGTCAAATCTGGGGTTACTGATTTTAGGAACCGTTGCAACTTGCAACTGTATGGTGGTCCTATTCCATTCAACGGACTATATTTTGGAGGTAAGAGTGATATGGCTACTATGAAGTGAATAATTTTGCTCTGTCATGTTCTTGATTTCTAATTTTTTGCTCTTACATGGTAGCCATAAATATTAAATCATCTTCCTGTTGGTTTTCATTTGGGTGGAGTTCAATAATTATTACCCTCATTATGTTTTACCACTTAGAAATTACAAGATTTATTTCTCTTTAAAAATTAGAGATGAATAAATTTTTTTGAAATCATACTGCATTGTTGATAGTTTGATACTTGATTGTTTTGATAGCTTCTTTTTACAGTAGAAATGTGGATGTAAAGATTGCATGTTATAATGTGCATCAGCAATGGGTTATAAAAGTCAGTTTAGAGCTTGGCGCTTATAATCACGTCAATTCTGGTGTGACCTATTTTATTTTATTTTATTTTTTTGCTGTCTTGTTACAAATTTTTCCTGTTTGTTTCAATTTTATTTGTCCGTAGTTACCTCTCCTACAGTAGGATCGTACGTCTTGCTGGTTCTAGCTTGTTTATGTGCATCAGTAGAAATGTGGATGTAAAGATTGCATGTTATTATGTGCATCAGCAATGGGTTATAAAAGTCAGTTGAGAGCTTGGCGCAGATAATCACGTCTATTCTGGTGTGACCTACTTTATTTTATTTTTTTGCTGTCTTGTTACAAATTTTTCCTGTTTGTTTCAATTTTATTTGTGCGTAGTTGCCTCTCCTACAGTAGGATCGTATGTCTTCTTGTTTCTAGCTTGTTTCATGATTTGTCAAGAGTAGGTAAATATGCGATAAAGGGTTTTGCCTTTATACATACTCCCCTTATATTTGCAACTTTTGTCAAATTTTTTTATACTTTTCATAATATTTTTCACAAAATGTTACCAATTTTGTATGAAACTTGTGTGTAACAAGCACAAAAAACTTGTAATTCCATCAATCAAAGTTGCAACAAAAAAAGAGTTTAAAAAATTTACAACTTTTTATGGAAAAAATACAACTTATTACAAAATAGTTGTGTGCACACAAATTTTGTGTATTAAATTACAAAAATATATGGTAAATAAATAACAATTTTAATTCTGCAATTTGTGGGAATTTGTCTCATGTAGTCCTTTGATTAACTTATTGATCTCATTGAAGGCTATGACCTTTGGGGTTGATCTCCTTCAACTTGGATTTGAGGTTTCTTCCCGATTTGATGAAGAGGGCCTTATGCTTAATCTCTAGCTTTGATAGGAGATTTTGAGTCATCCGCTTCGATGGCATTACTTGATTTCTTGAAGTCTTTTGCACTTGAAAGCTCTTTTGGTTATGAAAGCTTTTATTCTTTATTTGTTAAGAATAAAACTTTTATACTTGATTTCTTGAAGTCTTTAGCTCCTGGAAGCACTTTTGATTATAGAAGTTTTTATTTTTGATTTCTTGAAGTCTAAAAGATTTTCGCTTGGAAAGCTATCAACTAGAAGGTTGCGACCAATGAGAACTTCTGATAGTCTTTTTCATATGCCTTTTTGTTTATGTCATTGAAAGCCTTGAAAGCTCCTCTGATGGAAGCACTTGAAATTTTATTTCATTGGCTATAGACATTTTCTCTCCAAGACTCTTCTACTTGAAGCACTGTTTGCTAATTGTATTCATGATAGTGAGTAGTTAATTTCTAGGAGTAAACAACCTCACTACAAGTGTGAGAAGTGCACAAATCCATACAACATAATTTTGGCACAAATTTGTCAGAATATAAACACTATAAATATTCATGAATTTGTTTAACATACCACATCACATATCCAGGGAGAGTGAACTTCATATGTTACAAATAATAATATGTATTTTATTCATAATTTTTGTCACACGAAAATTCTAAGGATATAATATCATCTTCTGATATAAAAAACTTTAGAAAAATTTCAAATAAATACTTTCAGACCTTAAAAAATTCTAGAAAAATATCTATTAGATCCAGCATGGAAAATAGAGGATCCTGGAAGAAACAATGAGTTGAAAGGCCTACTGTGGGAGCCACACGCGTCCCTCACGTACTGGGGGTGCGTGTGGGCATGGGTGGATTAGGATCATCTTCAACCTTGCTCCACCTCCTTCATTAATGGCTGAAAACCTCCATTTTTAATATTGTGATAGGAAATCAATTGACCACTAAGGGGCTGTAGGTTGGGGCCTCTACCTAATGGGTTTGTGTGCAATCCAACCTATCATAAATTACGTATAATTAATCAGAGCCAATATATTTTGGGCTTAGCATTGATCACTTAATAATGTCCTAATAATTAATTAATGCTAATTCACAATAATAATTAGTTAAAAAATTAATTCAACAATCTCCCACTTGGATAACATTAATAAATTATCTTGAATAAATAACAAAACAACAAGATCTAGGCAATATTAAGCAATTAATGTATGCTAAACCATTTTCAAGATTCAAAAATGAAATAATATAGAATCACTAAATCTGATAGGGAAGTAAATGATATTAAACAATATAGAATTGGTCTTTTAACTATAGTTCAGAAAAGAAACAATACAATATCATTGAATCCAATAGGGAAACAAATGATATAAACATTACAACAATGTTTCAATATCGAAAATTGAACAAAATCACATCGATGGTCTTAAATCAACACAAAACTCAGTCTCCCACTAAACTAAGGCTACATCAAAAGATTTAACAAGACTCATGTGAGTTATATATTTCCGAAATACTTCCACAAGTAAGCTTTTGGTCAATGGATCCGCCAGCATTTATTCACTAGAAATGTGAACTAGACGAGTCTGAGATTCAACAATCTTCTCTCTAACAAACAAGAGTTTAACATCAAAATGTTTGTGTTAGTAAATAGGTTAGTTAAAGTGATAAGTCTATATAGGATAAGTGATAAGCCTATGTAGGTTAGGATAAATGATAAGTCTAGACCTATTAGAACTCTATCTCTTGTACACATCTTCATTATAAATACACATACTTGGCTCATTGTAGAGCACAACTTCATAATAATATATTCTCTATCTCTCTCTACTTTTTCTCTAACACAAACCCTAATTATTTTCTTAATAGTTTGGTATGACTAGAGTTCTTGTGATTTTAAGAGAAGCATATAGCAGACAAACTATCGGAATAAATAGTTAGAGGTCGTGATATAGAATCAACTAAATGCATGTCAGATTTCAATTTCCTCAACCATACAGCCTGACAAGTGGTTTGTACTTTGCTTCCATTGTTGAGGTAGCTGTGAATGTCTGTTTGACGCTCTTCCACAAAATAGCTCCTCCAGACATCATAAAGATGTATCTAGAAGTTGACTTGTAATTATCCATACAAGATACATAGTCTGAATCCATATATCCCATAATTTTAAAAGGATCAGACTTTCTAAAAGTCAACATATGATGTTTAGTACCTTGTGGATATCTCATAACTTTCTTTGCAGCTCTCCAATGATCCTTGCCAGGATCACTCAAGTATCTATCAAGCACATTGATAGCAAAAGCTATGTTCGAATAAGTGCATACTTGAGCATATATAAGACTGCCAACAATGGAAGCATATGGAATCTTCTCAATTTCAGCCCTCTCAATGTCATTTTAAAGATATTGTGATTTAGACAACATTTCACCTTTATGTACAGGTGCAGTATAGGAAGCATAAGAGTCCATATTAAACTTCTTGAGGACTCACTCAATGTAGGTTGCCTGAGACAAACCAATAATGCCATGAGACCTATCACGATGGATTTGTACCCTAAGAATAAATAAGGCCTTATTAAGATTTTTCATATCAAAATTGCACGATAATATGTGTTTTGTCTCATTCAGAAAATTTATTGAATTACTGGCTAGGAGGATGCCATCAACATAGACCACAAGTATGACAAAACTACTCTCACTAAACTTCTGATAGATACATTAGTTTGAAGCATTCTCAATGAACCCAATCAAGGTAATTATCTCATAAACTTTAAATATCATTTCTTAGAAGCTTGATTCAGCCCATAGATGGATCTTTGTAACTTATACACTAACGATCTGGCTGGGTCATATAGACTTCTTCATATAAGTCTCCATTTAGAAATACAGTATTGACATCCATTTGGTGAAGTTCAAGGTCTAATTGTGCAACAAATATCTATATAATTAATGCCTTCTTTCTGGTTATAGCCTTTAACTACAAGTCTGGCTTTGTACCTTTCAATTTCACCACTAGCCCCTCATTTGGTTTTAAAGACCTACTTACAACCAATAGGTTTGTACCCATCTGGCAATTTAGCAAGCTCCCATAGTTGATTGCGATGCATAGAGACAATTTCATCATTCATCGTCTCCAATCATTTAGAAGAATGAGAACTTGACATTACTTGTTGAAACGATATGGGATCTACTTTATCAACAATATCAGATTCAAATTCTGGCAAATAAATCATGTAGTCATATGGTATTGCAGGCCTGCGAATTCTTTGAGACTGTCTTAATTCAACTGTTGCCTCTTCAGTGTTTTCAATAGACGGTTGTACATCAACCTCAATTGGATTTTCAATAACATTATTTCTATCAACTAATGGAAGTGGCAAAACAGATACAAGTAAGATGGTGGTCTCTTCACGTAAATCAATGTCCTTAGACACGAGAGTCCCATTATCCAAGTTAACCTCAAATAAATGCCTGATCAGATTCAATGACTTTGGTAGTGTGAATAGGATAATAAAATTTGCACCCTTTCGATCCAGAATAATACCCAATGAAGAAACCACTGACAATTTTAGCATCAATTTTCTTCAATTGGGGATTATACGGTCTCACCTTTTCCTTGCAACCCTATACTCGAAGGTGTTTTAAACTGGGTTTCTTTCCAGAATAAAGCTCATATTAAGTTTTAGGCACAGATTTACTAGGAATTTGATTTAAAATGTAAACCACAGTCTTTAGAGCTTTACCCCATAAGAACTCTGGTAAGAAGGAGTGACTAATCATACTCCTAATCATGTCCATCAGAGTATGATTTCACCTCTCTGCAACCTCATTTTGCTGAGGGGTGTTAGGCATTGTATACTGAGCTTCTATACCATGTTCTTGCAGAAATAGAGCAAACGGACTAGGATTTTTGCCCATTTTAGTATATGTCCCATAATACTTACCACCCTTGTTTGATTTTAAACATTTAATAACTTTTCCAGTTTCAATTCAACTGCTGCCTTGAAGGCCATGAAGGCATTCAATGATTTTGACTTCTTCTGCAGAAGATCGATCCACCCATATTTAGAGCGATCATCTATGAAGGTAATGTAATATTTGTAGCCACCCATAGTAGGAGGAGTGATGGGATCACAAATATCAGTATCTATGAGGTCTAAAATGTCCTCAGCTCTGCTTATCCCTTTGTTTTTAGCTTTAGCAGGAAGTTTTCCCTTTATACAGTCAACACAAATGTCGTAATTCGTGAAGTCTAGATCATTTAGTATACCTTGCTTGACCATCCTCTCTAATCTCTCTCTAGAGATATGACCCAACGCCTTTGCCATAACATTGAAGAGTTTTCATTAACTCTGTCATTTGTATCTAGTCACAACATTAATAGGAGCATTGGAAGTACCAACTGAGAGAATATTCAAATTCAAACAATATAATCCATTCTGTAAAGAAGTAGAACTAACAATAACAGAATTGAAATAAATGTTGGTCTTTTCATTTCCTTGCCAAAAGGAATAACCACAATTGTCTAATATAGAATTGGAAATCAAATTCTTTCTTGAAGAAGGTACATAAACAACATTGTTCAAATTTAAAACATGTCCAGAAGGTAAATTCAAACTAACAGAGCCATACATTCAACTATTGCTCTGCTCACTTCAACTCCCAAGATGGCCTTCTCCGTTTCACTTGGGATCCGCTTATTTTTGAGACCCTGTAATGAATTTGCAACATGAACAGTTGCATTGAAATCCAACCATTGAGAATCAGAAAATGTCTCTAAATTATTGGATTCAAAACAAACTAGAGCTAGAGGGTTAAATTTAGAAGATATACCTTCCTTCTCATGCTTATTTTTAAGTTTCACACAGTCAGATGTTTTAAGTTCTGGTTTCTTACAGTAGTGACAATCACCCTTGAAGGTATACTTAGTCGGACCCTTATTTTGTTTGTCACTTTTCTTAAAACCATGCTTTTTAGGCTTCTTTGAATCTGGTCTCTTTCCCTTTTTATTATTACCACCTATATTGCTATTTGAGCCATGAGATAGATAGTTTATGGACGGTGGATGAAATTTTCCTTTTCTGATGGACTCTTCCTCTTGTGTCACTATGGAAATCATTTGGTGTATTGTCCACTTTACTTCCTGAGAATTGTATGTGGTCCTTAAAACATTATACTTAGGCAGAAGAGATTGTAGAACGCGATAAATCAGAAAACTCAAGTCAACTCTATAGGTCTTTAGCTTGTCATAGTAATTCACAAGTTTCATTATATGTTCCCTGACCCTAGACACCCGGTCATAACGAGTGTTATCTAGCAATTATAGGTAATAGGCTTTCTGACTTTTATTAAATTTTCTGAATTTTTCACCTACGACCTTCAGATATTCTGCCGCCGTATCCTTTTTACGGATACTTTGTCTAATATTCTTTTTAATTGTGAACTTGATCATTGCCAAACAAATTTTGCTGGACTCATGCCATTGTTTGTGATAGGCCTTATCAGCAGTACTGGATTCATTAGTGAGATCCACTAGTTTAGGTTCTCTAAGAGACAAATCCTCTTTTGATATAGTAAGGTACAAATTCAAGGACTCTCTCTAGTAGTCAAAGTTAGTGCCATTAAGAGTTTTCACCACAGATAGTTGCTGAGATATAGAAATTGAGGAAAAACAAAATTGAAAAATATTAATTATGCGTGCACAACATAATTATAAACAAGACTCCCTAACAAAACTCAGTTCATGCAACTATAGAACAAAATGTTTATTATAATCTTGTTTAAGGGTCCCAAATTATGATAAACTAAGAAAACTCAATGCGTATCATAAGGATTTGGCTCATTAGTTTCCCTATACGAAAATGTACTCAACATCTCTGTACTAATAGGATACAAGATATGTTGAGACATTAAAATATGCTACCAGCCTATCCCGTGTAGTGAGGGTGTTTACACCTATAAATCAACTACTCACTATCATGAATACAATCATGAGTAGTTATTATTTTTGGTAACACTATAAATTTATTATATTGATGATATATATACCCTATCAATGAGACGTCATCAATATAATTTGTTGTCTGGACCACATGGGATAGGTTGGTAGCATATTTTAATGTCTCAACATGTCTTGTATCTTATTGGTACAGAGATATTGAGTACATTTTCATATGGGGAAACTAATGAGCCGAATCTTTATGGTGTGCATTGAGTTTTCTTGGTTTATCATAATTTGGGATCCTTAGGCAGGATTATGATAAACGTTTTATTCTATAGTTGCATGAACTGAGTTTTGTTGGAGAGTCTTATTTATAATTATGTTGTGCATGCATAATTAATATTTTCCAATTTTGTTTTTCCTTAGTTTCTGTATCCTAGCAACTATCTGTGGTGACAATTCTTAATGGAACTAACTTTGATGACTGGAGAGTTCCTGGATCTGTACCTTGTTATATCAAAAGAGGATTTAGCTCTTAGAGAACCTAAACCAGCAGATCTCACTGATGAATCCAATACTGTTGATAAGACCTATCACAAACAATGACATGAATCCAACATAATTTCTTTGGCAGTGATCAAGTTTACAATTGAAAAGAACATTAGACAAAGCATGCTCGAAAAGGATACAACGGCAGAATATCTGAAGGCCATAGGTGAAAATTTCAGAAAATTTGATAAGAGCTAGAAAGCCTATTACTTGTCACTACTGGATAACACTCATTATGACGGGGTGTCTGGGATTAGGGAACATATAATGAAGTTTGTGAATTTCTACAACAAGCTAAAGACCTATGGAGTTGATCTAGGAGAGAGTTTTCTAATTTACCGTATTCTGCAATCTCTTTCACCTGAGTATAATGTTTTGAGGATCATATACAATTATCAGAAAGCAGAATGGACAGTAGACTAGATGATTTCCATAGTGACACAAGAGGAAGAGTCCATCAGAAAAGGAAATTCTCATCCACCATCCGTAAACTGTCTATCTCATGGCTCAAATAGCAATGTGGATGATAATAACAAAAAGGGAAAGAGACCAGATTCAAAGAGGTCTAGAAAGCTTAGGTTTAAGAAAGGTGGCAAACAAAATAAGGATCTGAATAAGTATACCTTCAAGGGTGATTGTCACTATTGTAAGAAGCCTGGACATAAAATATCTGATTATTTGAAACATAAAAATAAGCGTGAGAAGGAAAGCCTCAGAAACAAGCGGATCCTAAGTAAAAAGGAGAAGGCCATCTTGGGAGTTGAAGGGAGCAGAGCAATAGTTGAATGTATAGGCTTTGTTAGTTTGAATTTACCTTCTGGACATGTTTTAAATTTGAACAATATTGTTTATGTACCTTCTTCAAGAAGGAATTTGATTTCCAGTTCTGTATTAAGCAATTGTGGTTATTCCTTTTGGCAAGGAAATGAAAAGACTTAATATTTATTTTAATTCTATTGTTACTGGTTCTACTTCTTTACAGAATGGATTATATCGTTTGAATTTGAATATTTGCTCAGTTGGTATTTCTAGTGTTCCTGTTAATATTGTGACTAGACACAAACGACAAAGAGTTAATGAGAACTCTTCCATGTCATGGCATAAGCGTTTGGGTCATATCTCTAGAGAGAGATTAGAGAGAATGGTCAAGTAAGGTGTATTGAATGATCTAGACTTCATAAATTACGACATTTATGTTGACTGCATAAAGGGAAAACTTCCTGTTAGAGCTAGAAATAAAAGGGTAAGCAGGGCTGAGAACATTTTAAGCCTAATACATACTGAAATTTGTGGTCTCATCACTCCTCTTACTATGGGTAGCTACAAGTATTACATTATCTTCATAGATGATCACCCCAGATATGGGTGAATGGATCTTCTACATGAGAAGTTAGAATCATTGGATGCCTTCAAGGTAGTAGTTGAATTGAAGACTAGCAAGGTTATTAAATGTGTAAGATCAGATAAGGATGGTGAGTATTATGGGAGATATACTAAAACAGGTAGAAATCCTAGTCCATTTACTCTATTTCTATAAGAACATGATATAGAAGCTCAGTATACAATGCTTGGCACCCCTCAGCAAAATAGGGTTACAGGGAGGCGAAATTGTACTCTAATGGACATGGTTAGGAGTATGATTAGTCATTCCTCCTTGCTAGAGTTCTTATGGGGTGAAGCTCTAAAGATTGCATTTTACATTTTAAATCAGATTCCTAATAAATCTGTGCCCAAGATTCCATTTGAGCTTTATTCTGGAAAGAAGCCTAGTTTAAAACACCTTTGAGTATGGGGTTGCAAGGCGGAGGTGAGACCATATAATCCCCAATTGAAGAAACTTGATATTAGAATTATCAATGGTTTCTTCATTGGGTATTGTTCTGGATCGAGAGGGTGTAGATTTTATTGTCCTACTTATACTACTAGAGTCATTGAATCTGAACAAGCATTTTATTTTGAGAATGACTTAGATAGTGGGGATTCTCGTGCCGAGGGACATTGATTTATGCGAAGAGAGCACCATCTTACCTGTACCTATTTTGCTACTTCCATCAGTTGATAGAAATGATGTTATTGAAAATCCAATTGAGGTTAATATACAACCACCTATTAAAAGCACTGAGGAGGCAACAGTTGAATTAAGACGGTCTTGAAGAATCTGCAGGCCTGCAGTACCAAATGACTACATAGTTTATTTGCAAGAATTTGAATCTGATACTATTGATGAAGCAAATCCTATATCATTTCAGCAAGCAATATCAAGTCTTCATTTTTTTGAATGGTTAAAGGCGATGAATGATGAAATTGTCTCTATGTATCACAACCAAGTGTGGGAGCTTATTGAATTACCAGATGGGTACAAACCTATTGGTTGTAAGTGGGTTTTTAAGACCAAACAAGGGATTAAAAGGTACAAAGCCAAACTTATAGCTAAAGGTTACAACTAGAAAGAAGGCATTGATTACACGGAGACCTTATCTCTGGTCTCAACTAAGGATGCTTTTAGAGTTGTCATGGCTCTTATTGCACAATTTGACCTTGAACTTCACCAAATGGATGTCAAGACTGCATTTTTGAATGGAGACCTATATGAAGAAGTTTATATGACCTAGCTAGATGGTTTTGTTGAACCTGATAAAAGGTACTTAGTGTGCAAGTTACGAAGATTCATCTATGGGTTGAATTAAGCCTCTAGGCAATGGTATCTGAAGTTTGATGAGGTAATCACCTTGCTTTGGTTCATTGAGAATGCTTCAGAACAATGTATCTATCAGAAGTTTTGTGGGAGCAATTTCGTCATACTTGTGCTCTATGTTAATGACATCCTATTAGCCAGCAATTCAATGAATTTTTTGAATGAGACAAAACACATATTATTATGTCATTTTGATATGAAAGGTCTTAGTGAGGCTTCTTTTGTTCTTGGGATAGAAATTTATCATGGTAGGTCTCGTGGCATTCTTGGTTTGTCTCAAGCAACCTATATTAAGCGAGTCCTCCAGAAGTTTAATATGGACTCTTGTGCTTCCTATGCTGCACTTGTACGAAAAGGTGAAAGGTTGTCTAAATTACAGTGTCTTCAGAATGACATTGAGAGGGTTGAAACAGATAAGATTCCATATGCTTCCGTTATTGGTAGCCTTATGTATGCTTAGGTATGCCCTCGTTCGAGCATAACTTTTGTTATCAGTGTGCTTGGTAGATTCTTGAGCAATCCTGGTAAGGATCATTGGAGAGCTGCAAAGAAAGTTATGAGATACCTATAGGGTACTAAAAATCATATGTTGACTTTTAGAAAGTCTAATCCTTTTGAAATTATGGGATATACGGATTTAGACTATGCATCCTATATGGATGATCGTAAGTCGACTTCTAGATACATCTTTATGATGTTTGGAGGAGTTTTTTCGTGAAAGAGCATCAAACAGACACTCATAGCTACCTCAACAATGGAAGCAAAATACATCGCTTGTTATGAAACCACTTGTCAAGTTGTATGGTTGAGGAAACTGATATCTGACATGTATTTAGTTGATTCTATATCACGATCTCTAACCATTTAGAGTGATAGTTTGTCTATTATATGCTTTTCTCAAAATCAAAAGAACTCCATTCGTACCAAACATTTTAATGTTAAACTCGTGGGAGTATTTCAGAAACATATAACTCACATGGGTTTTGTTAAATCTTTTGACGTAGCCTTGGTTTAGTGAGAGCTTAAGTTTTGTGTTAGTTTAAGACCATCTATGTGATTTTGTTAAGTTCAGATATTGAAACATTGTTATAATGTTTATGTCATTTGTTTCCCTATCGGATTCAATAATCTTGTATTATTTCTTTTTTGCACTGTGGTTAAAAGACTAATTTTGTATTCTGTTCAATTCAAATTTGAGACTTTATGTGTTTAATATCACTTGCTTCCTTATCGGATTCAGTGATTATGTATTGTTTCATTTCTGAATCTTGGAAATGGTTTAGCATACATTGATTGCTTAATATTGTTTAAATCTTGTTGTTTTGTTATTTGTTTAAGATAATTGATTAATGCTATCCAAGTGGGAGATTATTGAATTAATTTTTTTTAATTAATTATTGTTGTGGAATAGCATTAATTAATTATTAAGACATTATTAAGTGATCAGTATTAAGCCCAGAATAGATTAGGCATTGGTTAATTGTGCATAATCTATGAGAGGTTGAATTGCACATAAGCCCATTAGGTAGAGGCCCCAACCTACAGCCCTTTAGTAGTCAGTTAGTTTCCTATTACAATACTGATTTGGGAAAGAAGGAGTTTTGTTATAATTAATTATTATTTAATTATATAAATATTAAATAATAATTAATTAAAGGGAAGTAAATAATAATTTAAAATAAATAAAATTAAGGGAAGTTACACTTATGTTATTTATCGTGCTCTGGAAAACTTCTACACAACACATATTACAAAACAAAACTTCTCTATGTCATCTCTCAATGGGTTCTCTCCTTTATCAAGAAATTCTTTCTCTGAGTTATTATGTGTTCTAAGGGGTGAAACAGGTTGTATTTCTCTTTCCACCATTTGAAATTCTATACAATAGACCTTACTGGATCATTATTAGGTACACATTCATCTCCCAATGCATTCTTGAATATAGTAAGCACTATTTCTATCTTCAGATGCAGAAGTTTATGTCTCATCTCTTGAAAATTTGAAGACTATTATGTGGAAAAGCATTTGAGAGTTTTTTTTCTTGAAGAGGCTAGAAGATATAAAAACTACTTTGTAGGAAAACATTTAAGAGTTTTATCTCTTTGCTTACAAAGGTTTATGTCTTTTATCTTTACTTGGAGGGGTTAGAAGATATAAAGACTACTTTATGAGAAAGTACTTGAAAGTTTTCTATCTTAACTTATCGATCTCGTCGAAGGCTATGACCTTTGGGTTGATCTCTTTCAACTTGGATTTGATGTTTCTTCCTGATTTGATGAAGAGGACTTTATGCTTAATCTCTAGCTTCAATAGGAGATTTTGAGTCATCCTCTTCGATGGCATTACTTGATTTCTTGAAGTCTTTTGCTCTTGAAAGCTCTTTTGGTTATGAAAACTTTTATTCTTTATTTGTTAAGATTAAAACTTTTGTACTTGATTTCTTGAAGTCTTTAGCTCCTAGAAGTACTTTTGATTATAGAAGTTTTTATTCTTAATTTATTGAAGAACAAAACTTTGTACTAGATTTCTTGAAGTTTATAAGATTTTCGCTTAGAAAGCTGTCAACTAGAAGGTTACAACTTATGAGAACTTCCAATAGTTTTTTTTAGATGCCTTTTTTGTTTATGTGATTGAAAGCCTTGAAAGCTCCTCTGGTAGAAGTACTTGAAATTTTATCTCATGGGCTATAGACATTTTCTCTCTAAGACTATTCTACTTGAAGCACTTTTTCTCTCTTCAGTTGTAGAAGTTTAAGTCTCATCTTTTGAAAATTTAAAGACCATTATGTGGAAAAGTACTTGAGAATTTTTTTTTTCTTGAAGGGGCTAGAAGTAATAAATAGTAGAAGATATAAAGACTACTTTATAGGAAAACATTTAAGAGTTTTTTCTCTTTGCTTACAAAGGTTTATGTCTTTTATCATTTCTTGAAGGGGCTAGAAGATATAAAGACTACTTTAGAAAAAAGTACTTGAAAGTTTTCTATTTTAACTTACAGAAATTTTTGTTTTCTATCTTTTCTTGGAGACTCTTCCAAGAAGTACTTGAGGGTTATTTTCATTTTTTTCTTATTGTAGTAGACTTAAAGACTCTTCTCTAGAAGCTCCAGAGAGTTTTCTCTCATTAGTAGTAGAAGGTCTTCTCTACTCTTATTTGTGAACCCCCAGTCTATTCATAGACTTCAGGGGAAGGTACCTAACTTAATAGATCAAATTAGATCCTTAATATCAAATGGGCCGATCTGATTGACATGAGTTTTGGCCTATGTTTTCTGAAAGCAAATTGAAAGATTTTGAACTATATATTTTATATTAGTCCAAATATAAAGATATTTCTTTTTGTTTACAAGTTGCTGTGAGTATGAAAATTTTTCATAAAACTCTCAATCCCATATGCATAAAAACATTTTTCAAGTGTGCATGGAATACTCAGGATAAGTATTTATGCCTAGGATTGCTCTTGAAAAGCTGAGTTTACATTGCCAGTAACAGCTTCCTGATTGGTTGCTTTTCTGCATCATTTCTTAAGCTCAATAGTTCCAAAGAAACCTTCCGCCTCTGCTAAACTAATAAAAAATGAACTGCACAAAGTTGCGCACTATTCTAAATTTGAAAATCTGACCAATTCCTGCAGCAAACAGCTTCAGTTTAAATTACTTCATCTGCATTTACCTTGCTATATTAAAACTCACAACTACAACATAGGCAATTCTCTCTGCTAGATGGATGGTGAACTTTATTTGCAACTACAATCTCGAAACTCAATAATTCTGATACCTGTGAAACAAATATACATTGTACAATGCTTATCAAACTGGCTTATTAAAGGTGCGGAAGACCATAAAACAGTACGTTATTACATCAACTTTGAACTGTTTCTGCGCAATATCCTTGTACTTGAAATATGCTTGTTCATATACACAAGTTTCATAATTATGAGCAAAGTAAGGTAGTAGAGTCCTCATATCTCCCTTGAATTGTGAGCCAGTTATCCCACTCACAATTATAGAGCTTTTGTGAAAACCTGCAATTGTGAATTTAGCATTATGAGTAGTGAGTGATACTTGTACATAGCACTACACGTCATGGTTATCAGAACCTTATGCTTCACTGTTTGATTCTTGCGATTCGGTTGAAGTAATGCACTTGGGATTTTGACTGTTCATGTAAATATATTGGGCCCTGAAATCTTAACTAAAATTACATTCACAATATGAATCTTCAGATTTTGTCAATTCTAGTTATTGGATTTTCAATTGGGATGTAATATGATCCAGGTTAGATCTTGCGCAACCCTCTTGGTTACTTTTCTATATACTTGTATAATTATTAATCATCAATGTTATTTAATATCTATTGTTAAGTTTTATATTGATTTTTTTTCTTCTTGAATTATTTATATATTTTCTTATGCTTAAGTCATTACAAGTTTTGATTATGAATGTTGCAATTCACAATATATAGTATTCAGTTCATGATTCAAAACATTAATTTTTGATCTATTAATTGATAATCTGACTCTTCACATTATCTTTCATATTTGTGATCATAATATAAAGTTTAAATTAAACCATTTTCACCTATTATTAATAATTAAGGTCGATTTGAATTTGATTATATTATGCATGCATTGTAATAGACTAAGTGAGGGATCAATATGTATAAATAGCTTATTCTAACATTATTCCCATTGTAGGTCACTCATTTCACAATCATAGTGATAGCTTTCTCTAAATTGGACACCAACCTTGGTGTCGGTAGGTAAGGTCCTTTTATTGACCGAAAGTTCGAGCATAAGGTTGGAGTTGTTGTCAAAAGTTGCTCGGAAACTTGCTCGATACATGGGATGATTCATGTTGATACTGAAATTTGGACCTAACCCCCCATTCTTATGGCGTTAAGTGCGCCATGGTGTTAACACTCAGCTTTCTTCTTTGTTGTCTGGGGGACATATTAATGTGGCTGAATCTGTTGCTTGCATTATGATATCAAGAAATTTGTCCTTTTTACCAATTATTCTTCAATTGAAAATAAAGCAATTGAATATTACTATATATGTTGCACATATTTTTATGTCAAAAGCTGATTTCTGATTACCCAATTTTAATGGGTAGGTGCTCCTTAATCTATGAATCAGTGATTGAAACCTTGAAAGTTGCATTGACAAGAATGGAGTGATAATTTTCTGTCTGATATTGTCTTTATATCAGAGACACATATAGGACCCGCAGAAGACCAGGATCACAATTAGAGCTGCCTTCTGAAAGCTCAGCCTGAACAAGAGTGTTGTACTCTTGTTCTTTCTTATTGTAATGCACACATTTTAAATCCTCAAGACACATTTATATGATAAGTGATTATCAGATATAAAGAAGGGTTCATTTATGTGTTCTAATGGGTATAGTTTTCTGAGTTATATATTTTGATATATCCTAGTTGAAATAGAAAATTTGACATTGATGTAAAAAATAAATAAATAGGAAGATAATAGCTAGTAAAAATACAAAAAGTTAAATCAATAATCTATGCTATTAGACTAGAATGTTTGGGACCTATTGCTTGTTTCTCCATCACTATAGTGTAACTTTTGGGAAAAAAAAATACATTTTACATTATTGAAGTATAACACTAGCAAATTATTTCCTTAAATTTTGAATATCCACAAATCACATCCTTGAACCTAAAAAAAAAAAATAAAAAAAATAATCTTCTTAAAGTTTGGACAGAAGTGTTGATGTTAATTGACCATTCACTTTAATCATGGACTAGCTGTGAATGTATGCAGTCATTTATACAGCATATTTTTTCGTTTGAATTTATTGACCACTAATATATATGGAAGTCCTGGATTTATGTACACATGCCCATATTTTGAATTATCAATTCACTTCCAAAAACAACCTTAAAAGGCAGTCGAATAATAAGTTGTGTGGGTGCTCCTATACTGAACCATCAAATCCCGTCCAAATTAACCTTAAAAGGGGCTCGAATAATGAGTATGTCCCTGTAGGAGGACATAATACCAATCAAGCAATGGGCTATTTCCCTCCCACAGGGAACGTGTTTATTGCACTTTGCGGTTGTGTTTGGTTAGATGAAATGAAAAAAAAAAATAGGAGATGGAATTAAGGATTATGTGATTTAGTTGGATGTAATGGATGAAATTTTGTATTCCATATGATGTAAAATTTTATCAAATGATAAAATATTCATTCCATCCAAAATTAGATAAAATGTTTCATTCTATCCAATTTAATTTCATATATTAATTTATATATAATATTATTTTATATTAATTTAATATTTTTAATATAAATAATCTAATATAATAAAAATATAAAATTAATATAAAATTATGTAAAATTAATATTTTTAATGTAATATTAATTAATTTAATATTTTATAT
>JANHAO010000676.1:0-38710 GCA_026873985.1 Saraca asoca | reverse complement strand
CTAGATTTCCTAGCTAAGTCCTCGCTATTCCCTCGCTAATATTTAAAATAGCGACGGATTTTAGCGAGGGACATAAGCGCCGTCGTTAATCCGAAGAATTCTTGTAGTGTTAGATAAATAAGAAAAGAGATTTAAAATTTGAAATTTGGAGATGATGCAATAATGCAAACAGGACAATGAAGTTGGAAGAGAGAGAAAGTGAAGGTGGTTTAATAGAATAAAATTAAATAAAATATAATGGTAAAAAAAACAAGAGCCAATAACTCTTTGAGAGTGTGAAATAGAAAAGTTTCTCACTCTATAAGCATGAGTTTGAGAAGGATTTTTTTGAAATAAATAGATATCTTTAAGAAATGGATCACTAATGTTAAACAAAATCCCGAAGCCCGCATATTGTGTTATCCATAGTATAATCATCACTTTTTGTATGCTAAGTTTTCTCCTTTTACTAGTCTAGATTTTAAAAGTTACCTAGGTATTTTTTGAAAGCCAGTCCTAGCCAATTAATTGAACCAGATGGGATCCAAATTGGAGACACTTGTTTTAGCCATTAGATAGTTGGTGTTGGAATCATTTTATTTAATTTTTAAATTAGATGATGATGATTGTTGAGACCAACAAAGATAAAGGTAAACTACCTAAGTTTATAGCTATGGTGCATCAAGGTTGAATCCATAGAGATTGGTGATTTATTTTAGTGTGTTCATAGTGAAACATGAGAAGGGTTGAATACTATCTAATTAGAATAGGAATTGAATTAAGCAGTTTAAATGCAAGCAAACAGAATCAAAATAAAAAGGAAATTTAAGGGAGAAAAACTTCAATCTAAAGGGCCTTTGTAATCAATTCTATGACTGATCCTTGACACGATTATTTCATTCCCTCTTTGATCACTTAACCAAGAAATTAATTAAGCCTAATGCCTAATTAATTCTTATTAATTTCTTCCTAAGTTAGCCAACTAAGCCTAGCACCTAATTATCCCTTATTATTAAATTAGTTAAAGCCCAACACATCGACCAATATCCTAATAGCATTAAGATCTAAAAACATCAAGACTAATTAACTAATTGATCCTAGCAGCAAACCAATTAATTACCTCCAATTTTATAGGAAAATTGATTCACCCCAGCAGCAAATCAAAACCTTAATGCTATACACAACCCAACAACCATAAATCAACAAATTATTTATAGAAATTCAGGTAGCAATAAATCACATTGAACAATTAATTAATGAGCCCTATCAACTAATCATCCAAAGTAATTATAAATATTAACATAAAGAATCAAGAGAATCAAATTGGAAATAAATTAATAATAAAAGTAAGTCTTACAATTAAGAAGAGAATTATGTGGAATTTCCCCTAAATTGAAGTAAGAGTTTAGCTACATATTAATATAAAAATAAAAGAAAAAAAAATAAGAGAAAGTCTAATAAGGGATGGAGTCTTACCCTAACAAAGCTTCTTTCCTTCCACAAGTAGAGAAAAAATGAAATGATCTAAAAATAATTACAATTGTGGCTTAGTTGAGCATTTATAGGGGCTTCCTGCACTGACTTTACTTGGGTTATTGATTAAGGTTAGAAGGAGGCTTAATTAAATGTAAGTCCCTTCATATGAAATGTAACTTTATCTTTTAGGAGTCCAGTGGCCTAAACCTTACATAAAATTCGATTCCTAGCTCAAGTTATGGGCCAAAAACTTTTTAGAGTAGTCTAACTTATAATAGAATTTAACACTTAAGTCCATAGCCTTATAACTAATGGAAACAATGCAATTTAAACACAAGCTCTTCATGAAAGTTGTGGGAATGAATTTTAACTATCCTATGGGCTTTAGTTTTCATCAAAATGAGGAATGGGAACTCCACTTATGATGAAAATACTAAAACTGATTTTAGGTTGAATAATAATACTTTATTTTAGTTTTTGGACTTTATTTGACCTCCAAAATGATTGAACTGGGCTTGAGACTTTGAATGATATTTTTAGATCTTTTTCTTATCTTTCCAAAGACATAAGAACCATCTAAAATTGAAGCCCATAACTCAAGATACACTTAAAAACCTGAAATAATCTAAAGCAAGGCCAAATTACTAAATTAATTCAATAAATCATAAAAACTTGTCAAACCACAAAAACTATTTCAAGCATTTAATTAAGCACATAAACATGAAAAAAGACTAAGTATAGGAAGAATACATATATATATATATATTATAAATTGTGTTCATCAAATTCCTCCATCATTTGCTCTTGCACGTCTTGGGACAAGACACCAAAACAAAACTAAACTAGACTTAAAGTGAAGACTCAAACACTAAACTTTCTAACAATGATGAGAATAGAGAACCAAAATCAAGGAAACAACCAAAATTTTAGGGGACATAGCTTTTCATGAAGCACATTCTTGATAGCTCAAAATTCAAATTCAACAAACAAAGCAATTTCATTTAAAAGGCAAGTAGATCAACTTAGTAGGCCCTCATAAGTTAAGCTCTTCATGAAACTCTCTTTGTGTTTAAGACGGAAAAGTGTTTCACTCAATTTCAATCCATTAAAATGCACTACTATAAGCTTGCTTATTATCTAATCTCCACTAGTCAAATCACATGCATAACATAAATCAAAAGGACTTCACAAATGTTAATGTTGCAAAAGGAAAAAGGGAGGAAAGGAATGACAAGGATATGAAAGTGTAAAACCAAAGAGACTAATAAAGTATCATGGCATAAATCCAAACAAGTAAAGAAGCAATTAAATTTGGAATTTACATCACAAATTTTCACATTTTATCACTTCTTTTTTTCTCATTCCTTTTCTTCATTTTTCCACCTTTTTTTTTTATTTTAAGCTCTCTTTTTTTTTTTGAATTTTTTTCTTTCTCTTGAATTGCATTGTGTTAGCCTTACTAGTATATATTCTTTAGTTTTGATGTTAAAAGCAATTTTTGATCAATATCATAATCTGTTTATATGTTTAATGTTTGTTAAATATTTACAGATTTAAAATTGATCAAGGATATTCAAGAGATCCACTTTAGACATAGTATTTTTACTAATTTTATTAGAATCTTTTGTAAGTGTGCTCTAATCTAATTTGATCTAACAAAGTCTCTTCAACTAGTTAAAATGAAGTAAAAATAAATCATTTAATATGAGCATTAAATAAAAGTTTTCAAATACTCTTTCACAAGTGAAACTTTTATAAAAAACTATTTTTCATTGTGTGAATCGATTCATACTAAAAAACTTGTGAAATGAACTTGAATCGATTCACAAATCGATTCATGAACAATTATTTTGAAAATTTGTTTTACTGAAGGTTTGGAATATTTTTGAATCGATTACATAACCGATTCATGATGTCTTACATTATAGTGTAAATCAATTCGAACATCAAGTAGGTATTGAAGTTCTTGATGATCTTCATAGATGAAACGATTCATAAATTAATTCATTAGTTAGTAACTACTCTAAATTGATTCATAAATTAAGTCATAGACTGAAAGTTAGTTATTTTTTAAATGTCAGTTATAACACACTGTAAATACCCTAAGCCTCATTTCAAGCATATCATTCAGTTCAAAAAATAGAGAAAGTTAAGAGCTCAAAACTGATCTATCACTACCTTATTGGATTTTATATAGTTAATCATTCTTAAGGAAAATTGGTGAAGAACATATACTAGATGTTTGAGATTTACATCTCAATTATAGTATTATATTTCTAACTCTATTCTAGTTTTTGTTTTTAGATTTTTAAGATTGATTAGGAATCTAAGATATAAAGGAGGAGATTAATCTTCCCTTTGCATCCTTTTAGAATTGTCAGGCTAATTATAGTTTGTAGGAGGTGTAGAGAATTCTTGGCAAAATCTTCAAAATTGTGAGGTTGATCCCAATTGTAGAAGATTAGAGAATTTTTGTCTCATAGGTTAGCAAGAGCCCAGTTAAATCTTATGTAATAGGTTGGCAAGAGCTTGGTCAAATCTTGTGTTGTAAATTGGTTTGCAAGAGGCCTAGAAAGTCTTGTGGTTGTTAATAAAAAAGATCATCTAGTTAACAATTGATCGAGTAGATGTACACTTCAATCATAATTGAAGTGAAACCACTTTAAAAATCTTTGTGTTATTTATTATTTTTTATCTTTACTACAAATTACCTTGTTGGTGCATAAATATATTTGATAATTTACTTTGCTATCTACAAACTGAAATAAATCAATTATTGTTGAAAACTCTAATAAAGATCTTTTGAATTACAAAAGAAAACTAAAGACTTCTACTGCAATTAGTAATCAATTAATAAAGCTATGAAATACTATTAGAATACAAACTAAATATCATCTTATTTAAAGGAAAGATCATTGTTATTTTTGGGATCAACAATTGGTATCAGAGCTTTGGCTCTTGATACACCTTTATTTTTAGAAAATCATAGATTCTAGTTGTATTTTCTTACTTGAATGTCTATCTTTGCATAAACTAACTAGTTTCAATGGAGAACATTATACCTATTGGAAAAAAAAAAAAAGATTAAAGATTTCATTGAAGCAACTGATGTAGACATGTGGGAAATTGTTGAAAAAGGATATGAACCTCTAAAAACATTGATTAATAGTATTTCACAGCCAAAGCCAAAATCCTTTTGGACTGAAAAGGAAAGGAAGAGACACCTCTTAGCTTCTAAAGTCAAATGGATTATTTCAAATTCATTGCTATTCTACTACAAAAAAATTTAGGACATATTAGAAGTAGCACATATTGGCACTGCATAAGTGAAAGCATCTAAAGTCCATGTATTAGTCTCACAGCATAAAATGTTTAAGATAGAAGAAGGAGAATTTATAAAGGATCTCGTTCAAAGGTTTACTACTATAACTAACCATCTTATGCTACTTGGCAAAAAATTTGACAATCTAGATTTAGTGTACAAAATTCTGAGGTCTTTAACTGAGGAATGTTAACCAAAAGTGATAGTAATTAAAGAATCACCTAAGATGGGGATGCCAATAATTCAAGAGCTTTATGGAAATTTAGAAGAACATGAATTGGAGCTAAGGAGATATAAAAAGAATGGTGATGACAAAAAGAAGAGAGCCTTGGCATTTAAAATTGCAAATATATCTGATGATGAAGGTGAATCAAATAGCAGTAAAAGTGGAGATGAAGAAGTTGACATAGTCTCACTAAGCAAGAAACTTCAAAGACTACCTAAGAAAAATAGAGACAAAAAAAAAAGAGAAAAGCTACTTCTCAAAGAAGGAAACAAAATAAGAATGATCAAGGAAATCCTTCTAACACCAATATAACTTGTTTTGAATGTAAAAAACCAGGTCATATTGAATTTGAAGAGAAAGTTATCCTTCAAGAAAGGTGACTTAGCCATTTGGAGTGATGAGCAAGTTGATTCAGAAGAAGAAGGAGGAGAAGAAGGAGAAGAAGAAGAAGAAGAAGAAGAAAGAGGAGAAGGAGAAGGAGAAGCAGAAGAAGAAGAAGAAAAAGAAAAAGAAGTAGAAAGATGAGGAGAAGAAGAAGAAGAAGAAGAAGAAGGAAGAGGAGAAGAAGAAGAAGAAGGAGGAGGAGGAGAAAAAGAGGAAGAAGAAGAAGGAGAAAAAGAAGAAGAAGGAGAAGAAGAAGAAAAAGAAGTAGAAGGAGAGGGAGAAGAAGGAGGAGAAGGAGAAGGAAAAGAAGAAGAAGAAGGAGAAAGAGGAGGAGGAGAAGAAGAAAAAGAAGGAGAAGAAGAAAAAGAAAAAGAAGAAGAAGGAGGAGGAGGAGGAGGAAGAGAAGAAAAAGAAGGAGGAGGAGGAGAAGAAGAAGATATGAGCTTTAAATAAGAGTTTTCAAATACTCTTTCACAAGTGAAACTTTTATGAAAACTATTTTTCACTGTGTGAATCAATTCACAAATTGATTCATACTGGAAAACTTGTGGAATGAATTTGAATCAATTCATGAACAATTGTTTTGAAAATTTGTTTTATCGAAGGTTTGGAATATTTTTGAATTGATCATGTATAAATCAATTCATGCATCGCTTAGGTCTTGAAGTTCTTGATGATCTTCATAGATGAATCTATTCATTAATTGGTAACCGCTCTAAATTAATTCACTAATTGATTCACAGACTAAAAGTTAGTTATTTTTCAAATGTTAGTTACAACACACTATAAATACCCAAGCCTCATTTCAAACATATCATTCAATATGAAAAATAGAGAAAGCTAAGAGCTCAAAATTGATCTATCACTACCTTATTGGATTTCATCTATTCAATCATTCTTGGAGCAAATTGATGAAGAACATACACTAGATGTTTGAGATTTACATCTCAATTGCAATATTGTATCTTTAACTCTATTCTAGTTTTTGTTTTTAGATTTCTAAGGCTGATTAGGAATCTGAGATACAAAGAAAGATATTGATCTTCCTCTTGCATCCTTCTAGAATTGTGAAGTTAATCATAGTTTGTAGGAGGTGTAGAGAATTCTTGGTAAATTCTTTTAAATTGTGAGGTTGATCATAATTGTAGAAGATTAGAGAATTTTTGTATCATAGATTGGTAAGAGCCCAGTTAAATCTTGTGTAATAGGTTGGCAAAAGCCCAACTAAATTTTGTGGTGTAAATTGGTCTACAAGAAGCCTGGAATGTCTTGCGGTTGTTAATAAAAAAGGATCATCCAGTTGAGGATTAATTGAGTAGACATACACTTCAATTATAGCTTTAATTGAAGTGGAACCACTGTAAAAATCTGTGTTATTTATTGTTTTTTATCTTTATTGAAAATTATAGTTCTACTGCATACATATATTCAGCTATCTGCAATATGAAATTAATCAATTGTTATTGAAAACTCTGATAAAAATCATTTGAATTATAAAAGAAAAACAAAGACTTCTACTATAATTAGTAATCAATTAATAAAGTTGTGAAATACTATTAGAATCTAAACTAAAGATTATCTAATGTAAAGGAAAGATCATTGTTATTTTTAGGACCAACATTTTAAGCTCTTTTCTCTCTCTTTTTTTTTGTTCTTATTTGTTTCTTCTTTTCTTTTCTTGGCTATTAAAATGAATCACAATTGTCTTTTTTTGAAATAATTAGCACACCCCCACATTTGTTCAAAAATCCATGTCATTAATGAATTAAATGCTCTACTAATCCCTAAGATTAGGAAAAGGTAAAGACATTCAAGGCTTGACTTTCTAGTGGGCTATATAATAAGAAAAATGTCAATTAGGCTCAAAAAGGCTCAATAAGCAGACATTGCAGGGTTTGCTAAAAAGGGCAAAAGTGGCTCAATCAAAGAAATATTTTAATCATCTTCATGCATGCATGAGCCAATGTAATATCAAAAAGATTCAAAGCAAGTTTTAGAGTAATAATTTCATGGAAGAAAATCACACACAAGAAAGAAGAGGAACATGATCAAGAATAGCTCAAAATCTCACAAGTTATATATCTACCAAAAATCAATCTATAAACACTTCAAACTTTATCACAATACTAATCGAATTCGATAATCAATAGGCAAAAAAAATTATCTAATCATGCTATGCAACCATCAAAATTAATTACAACCCACTACAAATTCATCATTAATGAAAAAAAAACTCTTAAAAGAACAAAGTAAACAATTGTTTTTTCATATAAACAAAGCAAATCTAAAATCTCTCTCTCATACTTAGATTTTACATTATCCTCAATATAGCACAAAATCATTAACAAAAGCATGGATAATTAAAATAAAAAAGAGAGGAAAAGACATAAAATTTTTAGGTTGCCTTCCAGGAAGTGTGCTTGTTTAACATCATTGGTTTTTTTTCTCAACTAGGATCATCTGCATAAACCAATTCTCCTAGCTCCACTTCCTCTCCTGCTTGCTCTTGGAAGCCTTCAGAGAATGGCTTGAGCCCATGCTTATTGACCTTGAACACCTTGTCAGTTACTAAACATTTGATCTCAACTGCATCATATGGATACACATTAGTAATAACAAAGGGTCCAATCCAATGAGATTGCAACTTATCAGACCTCAGTTGGGGTCTTGAACTATAAAGTAAAACTTTTTGCCTAGGAATTGTTTTCTAGCAATCCTTTTATTGTGAAATACCTTGGTCTTTTCTTTGTAGATGCATGAATTCTCATAGTTCTCATGCTAAATCTCTTCAAATTCTTGCAATTGCAACTTCTTTTGCTCACTAACTTTATCTATCCTCGTGTTGCAACTTTTCACTGCCTAAAAAGTCCTATCTTGTAATTCCCTAGGAAAGTGACATGTGTTGCCAAAAACTAGCTTGAAAGGAGACATCCCAATAGGTATCTTACATGTTGTTCTATAAGCTTACCCATAATGCACCATCCAATCCTAGGCTTTAATATTTTCTACTTGGCTTTATTGTTTTCTCTAAGACGGACTTGATTTCTCTGTTAGATATTTCAGCTTGTCCATTTGTTTGGGGGTGATAAGGCATAGAAGTTTTATGAAAAACTATATTTCTTCAATAATGCCTCAACTGTTCTATTGTAGAAATAGGTCCTTTGATCACTTATCAAAGCTTTTGAAATTCTAAACTTGTTAAAAATTTTAGACTTGACAAAACCTATAACAATCTTAGAATCGTTAGTCCTGATGACTTGTTCTTCCACCTGCTTTGAAACATAATCCATAGTAAACAAAATATAAAGGAAACCATAAGATGAAGGGAATGACCCTTTAAAATCAATGTCCCATACATAAAAAATCTCACACACAACAATATGGGTTTGCATCATTTTATTTCTATGGGTCAAACTACCCATTTTTTGACATTGCTCATAACATTTACAAAACATATATGCATCATAAAACAAAGTAGGCCAATAGAAACCACAATCTAACACTTTCCTAGTTGTTCTTTGAGGTCTAAAATGTCCACCATAAGTCTAAACATGGCAAAAGGAAGGCATAAACTAAAACTCAGGATCAAACACACATCTCTAATAATATGATCAGAATAATATCTCCTCAAGTAAAGATCATGCCACACTCAAGCAAAATCCAAGCAAATAAGAACGAAATTTGCCTAAAGCAAACATCATAGCTAAAAGTTCTTTTTTTTTTTTATGTGGAGTAATTGCATTAGGTTAGATCAAAAGTCCTAAAGCATAATGAATCACATGAGCTTGCTTGCCAACCCTTTGCCTCAAAATTATTCCTAATGCATAATTGCTTACATCATATATGATCTCAAAAGGTAACTCCTAATTGAAAGGCTGAATGATAAGAGTAGATGTCAATGCAACTTTTAACTTGTCGAAAGCTCCCTCACATGCTTGGCTAAAATCAAATGGAATCTCTTTTGTAATAATTTTAATATTAGGCAATGCTATCTTAGAGAAATCTTTGACAAACCTCTGATAAAAACCTACATGGCCAAGAAAGGAACCTATTTCCCATATACAAATAAGGTAAATTAAGCTCAAGATTAATTCAACTTTTGCATTATCAACCTTAATACCTCTACTTGACACCACATCCCCTAAACTATCATTTGCTTAACCATAAAATGGCATTTTTCAAAGTTCAAAACAAAACTTGTCTCTATGTAAAACCTAAGCACTTAGGTCAAATTCTCTAAGCATGTATCAAATGAATCACCATAAATAGTAAAATCATCCATGAAAACCTTTATGCAATACTCTTAAATTTTTGAAAAAATACTCACCATGCACCTTTAAAGTGTGGTATGTGCATTGCAAAGTCCAAAAGGCATCCTTTTTTAGGCAAATGTTCTAAAAGGGCAATTGAATATGGTCTTCTCTTGTCTTCTAGTGCAATTACAATCTGAAAGTATCCTATGTATCCATCAAGGAAGCAATAATGGGATTTTCCAGCTAACTGCTTAAGTATCTGATCAATAAAAAGTTAAAGGTAGTGGTTTTTTCTGGTTAATGCTTTTAGCTTATAGTAATCAATGCAAACACACTAACCATTTTGAATTCTAGTTAAAATAAACTCATCATCTTTATTTTTCACAATAGTGATCCTTGATTTCTTTAGTACTATTTGAATAGGGCTATCCCATTTGCTATCCAAAATTAGGTAAATGATTTCAGCATCTAACAACTTTAGGATCCCCTTCTTTGCCACATCTATCATGAGAGGGTTTAATCTTTTTTGAGGTTCTCTAGTTGGTTTGGAATCCTTCTCTAACAAAATTCTATTCATGTACATCTTTAATGTCTAATATAGCCTACCCTATTACTAACTTATAATCCTTAAGCACTATAATAAGTATTTCCTCTTACTTTGATATCAAATTCTTGGTTATTATGACTGTAAATGCTACTCCTTCTCCAAAGTATGCATACTTTAGGTGGTCTAGTAATGGTTTTAATTCTAAAATTGGTGCTTGGGCCATTGAAGGCAACATCTTAGTTGTGGGAGGAGGTAAGGTCTACAACTTTGCAATTTCAGATTTCATTTCCAACTGCAACTCTGCAATTCTTATTTCTAATTCATCAAGGTTATTCAATTCAAGTACATCTTGTACCAAGGGATCAAACACATCAATAACAAATAAAGAATAATCATCAGCAGCATGAGATTTCATTAAGTAAAAACATTAAATTTTAAGGATATCACCATCAAATTTCATGGCTAGAGTACCAGCATATGCATTTATTTTTGTTCTTGCAATTTTTAGAAAAGGTCTCCTTAAAATGATAGAGATTAAGTGGCTAGTTAAGGGATGATCAACCATATTTAATCTGTAAAAATCTATTAGAAAATGAAGCTATTCACCCTCATTAGGACATCCTTAACAACTCCCTCAAGGTAAACATTAGATATATTTGCAAATTGAATTATCAGATTAGTTTCTTTCAATAGTCCCAAATTCAGATATGCATAAATAAAAATTGTATGACATTAATGGATACATCAAGGTCTAGCACTACTTGTTCAAATTGGTCCCACCAATAACATATTGAATAGTAAAGGTACTTGGATCCTTGCATTTCTATAGTATTTTTCTTTGAATGATAGTAGAAATAGTCTCCTTTATGCTTATTTTCTCATTACCTCTCAGTTTTCTTCTAGTAGTGCACTGAGATCTGGTTGGTCATATCAAGCAGGGTTATATTCACTTCTACCCTTCTGAAAGTCTCCAGGATGCCTTTGTTTTGCTCCTCTTTTCTATGTTTTGTCAATCTACTTAAGAATAGAGAGGGTGGACTAATTAGTTGAGAATTGCTTGCTTGTTTAGTAATCTTTGCCCTTTTTTTGCTCTAAAACTAGCTATTTATCTTTGGTTTCTACTTCTTTGTCACTCCTCAGCAGTATTGCACTTATATTTTCTTTGGGGTTTAGCACAATATGGGAGGCAATCTATCTGTAGTTTGATTCTCCAGGTTAGTAATTTTAGTCTTTATGCTTTGAAATTGGGTACTAATGTCCTGCTTCAATTGATGAATGTTTCCTCTAATTTCTTGCAGGAATTACAAGTGGTTCTAAGCCATAATTTTGTTAAGATCTTCTAAGGCTTTAGTTAAAGATGAATTTTGACTTTACTGTTGCATGGTCTGGTTTTGTTGCTACATTTGATACAGAGGTTATTAGTAGGAATTCTGCTATCTAGCCTGATTGCCATATCTCATATTGGGATGATGTCCCCAACTAGGGTTATATGTGTTAGAGTAAGGATTGTATGCTTGCTAGGTTTGAGTTAGGAATCTTTTGTTATTTTATGAAATCTCCCTATGGCTTGGACTTGCTAGAAGGGGTTAGTTTCCTAGATGAAGGTAGGACATGTATCAATGTTGTGTCCAAGGACTAAGTAGATTTCACACAATTTTGCCTCTTGTTTCTATCCTATGGTCTACTAAAGTTGCTAAACTATTAGGGTGAGGCTCCCATTTATCTCTCCAAATTAGATATGTGCACCTTATTGACCTTTTTCATCATATTATCTGATATGCTACCAAACTACTATGAGTTGGCAACCATGTTTGATATTAACATCCTTATAGTATCGGGTGTCTTATCTACCAATGCTTCTCCACTTACAACATCTATCATACTTCTGTCCATAGTGAAAAGGCCTTCATAAAAGTACTAGATTAAGAGCTAGTCACTGACCTAGTGATATAGACAACTAGCACACAACCTCCTATGTTACAAGCTAGGGAAGCAAGAAAGTATCTTTTACAGAAAAGTCTAGTCATCTCAGACCATGTATTGATGGAGCCAGGAGGAAAGTCGTAAAGCCAATCCTCAGCTGAATCAGCTAATGAGAAAGGAGAAGTCCTCAGTTTAATCTGCTCCTCTGAAATTCCTTGAGGTTTCATAGTTGAGCAGACTACATGAAACTTTTTCAAGTACTTATGAGGATTTTCTCCAACCAGACTATGAAATATAGGCAACATATGTATCAATCCAGATTTTAGCTTAAATGTTGCATCAATTTCAAGATAGTTGATGCATAGGGTTACCGCTTAAGGGCTAAAGCAACCAATTTCTTCAAGGTCCTTTGATGGAATGCCATATTTTCCAACTTGAATAGAAGGATGAACTTTTAGAAAATAGGTTTACTATAGTGCTAGAACTAGGAGAGGAAGGTGTTGAAGCTTAAGCTAATGGAGGATCTTGAAATGGTATTGATTGATATCTACTCTTCCTTCTCAAATTTTACAAGTTTTTTTCAATTTTTAGATCATATATTAGCTTAGGATAATGAGAGGATCGATTCATGCACCAAAGGACTAAGTAGGAAATCAAAATGTAAAGAACTGAAATAGGAAATATAGCAAAATAATTCAAAAAATACTAAAAATTTGAACAATCATACTACATAATGGAATTTGGCAAAAATAGGTTGGGGTTCATGATAAAGTATGAATTTTTATTAGGATGCCAAAAACTAGCAACTTATCAAATTTGAGCTTCTAATTCCATAGAAAATTTTTCTACTTGACCCTAACTGAAAAAAACTAAAAACTAGGTGAACTAAGTAGAAACATGGGTGAAAACAAGAGATAAAATACTAAAATCAAAGCCTACTATTAATACTAATATCCAAATATTATATACAATTGAAAACATAAAGAAATCAATTAGTCAATCCTTAACAATGAAGCAAAAATTTGATGGCTGTTGAGATTGACAAAAATAAAGTTGAATGGCATAAGTTTATAGCTAAGGTGAGTCCAAGTCGAATCCACAAAGACTAGTTAGTGTGTTTATAGTGTAAAATGAGGGGAAGGGTTGGATACTATCAAATTAGAATAGGAATTTAATCAAACAATTTAAATGCAAGCTAACAAAATGAAAATGAAAGGGAAAATTAAGGGTGAAAAGCTTCAATCCAAAGGACTCTTGCCATCAGTTCTGTTATTGATCCTTGACACAATTATTTCATTCCCTCTTTGACCACTTAGCTAAGAAACTAATTAAATGCAACATCTAATTAATTCTTATTAATTTTTTCCTATGTTACCCAACCAATTCTAGCACCCTATTAACTCTTATTGCTAAATCAGTTAAAACCCATCACCTTAACCAATTTACCATTAGCATTAAGATATGAAAATAACAAGACTAATTAACTAATTTACCATAGCAGCAAACCAATTAGTTACTCCCAATTCTCTAGAAAAATTGATTCATCCCAGTAGTAAGTCAAAACCCTATTGCCACCCATAACAAAAAACCATAAACAAATAAATTGCTTATAGAAATTCAGCTAATAGTAAATCATATTGAATAATTAATTAATGAGCCCTATTAAATAATCATCCAAAATAATTAGAAGTATTAAAACAAAGAATCAAGAGAATCAAATTAGGAACAAATTGATAATAAAAGCAAGTCTCACAATTAACAAGAGAACCAGTACAAAATTTCATTTAGATTAAACTAAGAGTTTTGCTACACATTAATGTAAAAATAAAAGGAAAAAATAAAGAAGAGAAAACCCAAATAGAGTTGGAGCCTTGCCTTCACAGAGCTCAACTTCTCCCACAAGTAGAGAAAAAAATGAAATGATCTAAAAGTTATTATAATTGCGGCTCATCTGAGCATATACAGGGGCTCACTGCACTAACTCTACTTGAGCTACTGATTAAGGTTGGAAGGAGGCTTAATCGAATGTGGGTCCCTTCATATGAAATGTAGATTTTCTCTTAGGGGTTCAATAGCCTTGAACTTGCTTCAACATTAGATTTCTAGCTCAAGTTATGGGCCAAAAACTAAAACAATTTTTTAGAGGAGTCCAACCTAGTATTAGAATTTAACACTTAAGTTTGTAACATTGTAACTAATGGAAAACAGTGTAGTTTAACCTAAAGCTTTTCATGAAAGTTGTGGGAATACATATTAATTATCCTATGAGTTTAGGTTTTCACTAAAATGAGGAATAAAACTCCACTTATGATGAAAATACTGAACTAGTTATGGGTGATAGGAGAACACTCTATTTCAACTTCTAAACTTTATTTGACCTTTAAAAAGGCTGAATTGGGATTGGGTCTCTTCATGACATTTTCAGATATTTCTTTTAGCTTTCCGAAGACATAAGAACCACTAAAAACCAAAGTTCATAACTCACAATACACCTAAAACCTGAAACAGGGCCAAATTATTAGCTCAGTAAAGCATTAAAACTGGCCAAATCACAAAACCAATTTCAAACATCTAATTAAGTACATAAACATGAAAAAAGACTAAATATAGGAGGAATGAAAATATGATGAATTGTATTCATTAAACGACAATCTATATTGTTTGCTTCATTTATTTTTTCTGTCTTACACTAGTGAGGGGGAAGGGAATGGGTGCATGTCGAACCTCCTACCCCAATGTATCACATCTTAAGGAGGCACAATTGTTTTCCAGTTAATCCAAGCCTACTATAGCACTTTATGGTTTAGAAATTGGTTTCAACACAATTTGCTAAGGATATATTTAGTAATTTCCAATCTATATTAGAGGGTTATACCATAGTTCCATATGTAATAGACAAAATTATATTAACAATTTCTACTTATTCAAGGAATTTCTAATTATTCTCTTGTAATTAAATAGGATCATTTTGTAATAATCAAATCATGTAAGATCATTTTGGTAATTAAGTAGGATCATTTCCTAATTTTACTTATGATTTTTTTTCCTTATTCTAGGAGTGTAGAATTCTTTTCCTAATTTCACATGGTACTCGAGCATGCTTATCTATTATCTTAACCCATTATCTCTAATTCATCAATTTCTTTCCATCGAAACAAATTTAATCTTGCGTTCTCAAACATTACTCCAAAGTAGATCTATTACTTTAAATCCTAGGCCATTTATTCAACTAGCACATATGGCACTGTCTTCCACAACATCATCTAGTTTGATTATTGACACCAAGTGCAACAAACAATGTGTGTGTTTTTTTCTTGACTTATTTAGTAATTGTACACCTATTTCTTCCACCATTCAATTTGTCACATCCCTAAATTTCAAGGAACATAACTGGCTTAAGTCACCTAGGTGATGGCCCAAAAATCTTAAGCATACTTACGTTAACATTTAAATAGATTTTCAAACAAAAATATTCAAACTTCATTAAATACTCAAAAAGTACTAGTAATATGTGAAAATTATTACATGCATTAAAAAAATTAAGATAAAATTTCCTTAAATTAATATTAACAAATTTAAGAGTGAAAAACTAAAATAGAAATACATAAAGGGTTAGCTTGACTAGGCACCATGAACTTCACTAAAGTTTATGTCATCTGCAAATATGCCTAAAGTATCAACCTCGGAGTGGAATTGAAAGAAATGTTGTAGCATTTAAATCTATAATATATAAAGAGGGAGTGAATACAACCACTTACTAAGGAATATTCCTTCCCTAACCTTCAGGGGGAAAACTTTAGATAGTACATGCAAGAAACATACATCCCTATATATACTTGTGGACATATATTAATTAGCTCATAGCATATTCCTAACTTACCATTTTTACTACACTACATTTAACATCTAATTCTATTCTTAGGTCATAACCAATTTGTTTATGTCAAACATACATAGTTTCTCGCACTACTCTTTATCTAAGGGTACATGATAAGCATTAGCATATCCATTTCATAATCTTGCATGCAAACCATACTTATATATTTTAATTGTAATGTCATCATTATGTTTATCATAATCATACATAAGTAGTCATGTCATATTTAGTCACTATGGCTAACTAAGTAAGCATAAACTCATATATAAACATTTATCATATTGTACATTTGTCCACATAAGCTCAAGCAAGATAGGATTCACAAGTTTGTACCCACATTAGCACTTTCAAGGTGGGAATAATGAGGTATGACACCTTCACCATATGAATATGATACTTTCATCACACATGCATGGTCACCATGCATAAGATTATACTATAGACCCACTGTTCTTTTATAAACATGACCTGATTTTCTACTAAGTGTATCTAACTAGTCTTTACCCCTAATCGACTAGTTTACAATCACAAGTATATTAACCTACATTTCTAATCTAAACTTAATTTCATTTATAATTATGTTAGTTATTATCATGTCCTACCAATGAAGTCAAGTTAAACATAACCATATCTTATATTCATTGTTTTAACTTATATATGCTTTTAGCCCAATCTTCATGATATATTGTTTTTATCACATTTATGGTGTAACTATTCCTAAGTTTCAATCATGCCTAAATTCTAGATAACTATTACAACTAAGCTATCACATATCCTTTAGTGCATACAAACAATTAGGGTTTTTATATATTATACCATTAAAAAGCAAACACTTTGCATTTTTAAGCTTAAGGTAACTAGCAATCTATCCATTTCACATCAAAAAACTATTTAGGCTATTTGCAAAACATAAGCCTTGTTTGAAAATTAGTAGATTACATTAACTGTTAGCTGATTGTATTAGTTAATTTGACCAGCTGATAGTATTAGTTGCTTATAAAAAAATGCTTAGTAAAATTAATTTTTTATAAGTAAAATTACAAATAAGTACATAAATATATTTTATAATTTATTTGAGTACTTTTTTTACTTTGATAATATTGTGTATTTTAATATATCATTTATCAGATTAAATTTTCTTTTAAAAAATATATCATTGTAATTTTTTGTTTATCAGATTTTCCTCTAAAAAATAAATTATATGCTTCAAGGGCAAATGTTAAAAATTTTATAATTCGTGGGCGAAGGTGTCTTTTTCCACATTAAATACAAATCCACAATTTCAAAATGCTTGGTTACCCAACTTTTTCAAATTGACAAAATGTTAGAAAATCAGGATGTGACACCTCTGGTTTAAATCCTGAATAGAATGTGCACTTGAAAGCCCTTCCAAGTACAATTTCAAATCTTAGGCTGTATCTAGCTAAAATAAGGATTGTGTTTCATGTTTTGCTATTGTCCAATGTTTAGACTACCCGAAGTAGGGTCAGATAGGTCACAAGGCAAGTTAAGTCTTTCCCTAAGTCCCAAAAAAATTAGAGGCCCCATATATATATAGATAGAGAGAGAGATGTATCTTGTGAGGAGCTATACCATATATAGCATTTTTCAAGGTTATAATATATAGATATATAGATGTAACTATGTATCAATAAATGCTAACTCGATTCCAATGCTAATTGTGATTTGTAATAATCAATTAATACTGAATTTTTATTTTTTGTCATCAGTTTTCTTTTAAGAAGTCTAAAAATCTCTCTCATTCACACTCATTTACAATTACAAATACTAAAATCCCTCTCTTTCTCAACCATGTCTCTATCAAACTCTCAATTTCATCACTTCAAAATTAAAATCTCACTTACTCAAGGACTCAAATTGAAGTACTAAATCATTTCGATAAATCGTAAGTGTAATTTATTTGCATACTAATCTATATTTGATGCAATAAAGCTCAAAAGCCCTTTTATCATTTTCTTATTTCATTTGATTTGTTGATTTTTCTTTTGGCAGCCAACACATAAGCATAAAAAGTTAATGATAGAACAAAAGATATAGTGGTATTGGCATTGTGGTAGATGCCTAGCCCTCCCTGGTTTTGTCAATCTAACCCTAAATCTCTAAATTGTTTAATTATTTATCAATTTTCGTGTTGTGTTATTAGCTTTTATTTTTTTTAATCATTTTTAATTAAAATAAATAATCATGTCTAATAGAAAATATGAATCTAGATATGAAAAATTAAAAAAAAAAAGAGGAGAATTGAAAAACTTATTCAATCTCAAAAGGGTGCTCTAAATAGATTTGTTGCTAATAGTAGTAAAAATATTGCATTAGACTTAACATAGGAAGTTGAAAATGAATTAGAAAATAATATTGAATTAAACGATGTTCATGAAGAAGGAAATAAAGATGAAGCATCCACTGATGTTCATGAAGAAAGAAATAAAGATGAAGCATCCACTGATACTATATTTGTTCAACAAACTAATGAAAAATAAATGAAAATGAATTTATTAAAACAAATATGGTACTTAATGATTCAAAACATTAGGCAAATACAGATGGAAAAGTTAGAGACCTAATATTAGAAATGGGACCAATTAGATATAAAGAGTTAGATTTTTTAAAATATGTAAATAATAGGCATTTTTCTAAATCATTTTATACTCAACATTTACCAAATGGGGGGAAAACATGATAGAAAATGATTAATCAACTCAAAAGATCTAAATAATGATTAATCAACTCAAAAGATCTAAATAAAGTGTATTGTTTTGTTATAAATTGTCTGATTCAAAATCTAATACAAGTCAATTAGTTAATGAAGGAACTAAAGATAGGAATTCTCTTGGTAATAAGCTTAAAAATCATGAAACGTGTCATGAACACATTGTTAATATGTGCAAATAGATAGATTTAGAAACAAGATTACAAAAAAAAAAAAAACTATTGATAAAGATGTCCAAGAATGAATTAACAAAGAAAAAGAACATTGGAAAAAAGTTTTAATTAGAATCATTTCAATTATAAAATATCTTGCTAAAAATAATATTGCATTTTGAGGATCTAATGAGAAGATATATAAAAAAAATAATGGTAATTTTTTGAATCTTATTGAAATGGTAGCCAAATTTGACCCAATAATGCAAGAGCATGTTAGACGTATTCAGCAAGGTGAACTTCAAAATCATCATCTGAGTCATATAATCCAAAATATTGTTAGTTTTTGAAATTAAAAATGCAATAATTAAAAATTTAAAGAAGTAAGATATTTTTTCTGTTATCCTTAATTGTAAATCGGATTAAATCATTAAGAACAAATGGCTTTTATATAAGGATGTGTTAATATTATTAATAATCCAATAAAAATTGAAGAATACTTTTTAGAATTTTTAAAAGTAGATGACACATCTAAAAAAGGTTTATTTGATGAACTTATAAATGCCTTGAAAAAAAACATGATCTTGATATTAATAATGTAAGGGGATAAAGTTATGATAATAGGTCAAATATGAAAGGAAAACATCAAAGAGCACAAAAATTATTATTGGATATAAATTCAAGAACATTCTACACATCATGTGGTTGTAATAATCTAAATTTACTTTTATGTGATATGGCAAATTCATGTACTCAGGCTATTTCTTCTTCTTTTTTTTTTTTTTGAGTATTACAACATATATACTCATTCTTTGCTTCATCCACCAGATGATGGAAAATTTTATAAGATAATGTGAGTAAATTTTCAATTAAATCCTTATCACAAACTAGGTAGAAAAGTAGAATAGATAGTGTTAAAGCAATAAAATTTCAAATTCCAAAAATTAGGGATGCTCTAATTATATTGACTAATAGTACCGACAATCCTTAGATAAAAAGTGAAGAAAATTGTCTAGCAACTTATGAAATTGAAAATTTTTAATTTTTATTGGATGTGAATATTTGGTATTATTAGTCCTAAAAATATTGATCTTTTCCTTTTTACAAATACTCTTTTAATTTAGATTCTAGTTTGTTTTACAGCAACAAAATTCTTTAAACAAAATTATCAGAGTATCTTTATTTAATAATCAAGATTGAATTGTAGTCACTGATTCAGACATGATATAGGATTGTAGAAACAATTAAGCAATTAAACCAGAATATAAGTGCAGTAGAAATATAAAGAACACTAGATTTTTAAAGTGGTTCCACTTTAATTGAAATCGTAATCGAAATATATATCCACTAGATCAATCCTTAACTAGATGATCGTTCTTTTATTACCAAACCACAAGATTTAATTGAGCTCTTGCCAGCCAATTTACACACCTATTAGATACAAAAATTCTTTCACCTCTTATAAATTATGATCAACCTCATAATTCTAGAAGATACTATAAGAATTTTGTACACCTTCAACTAATTATGATCAACCTTACAATTAAAGAAGATGTAAAGGGAATATCAACCTCTCCCTTTGTATCTCAGATCTCTATCAACCTAGAAATCTAAAATTGAACCAAGAATTAAGAATAGAAAATACAATGCTAAAATTGAGATGTAAATCTCAATTATCTAGTACGTGTTCTTTACCAATTTGATCCAAGAAAGCTTTGTTTGATGAAATCAAATGAGATAGATGTAGATTAGTTATAGCTCTATTTTCTCTCCATTTTTTGCACTTGTAGCTATGTATCAAATTGTGTTTGAATTGAGGTTAAAGGTATTTATAGTATGCCAATTGCATTTGAAAAATAACTAACTTTTAAATTGTGAATCAATTCGTGAATTGATTCAAAGTGGTTACTAACTAATGAATTAATTTGTGAATTGATTCATCTATGAGTATCATCAAGAACTTCAAAGTACTTACCAACTATTAGGCGAACAAGTCATGAATCGATTGCCTAATCGATTGAAGAAAATTCCTAACTTTCGGTAAAGACATTTTTCAAAACAAATCTTCATGAATCGATTCAAGTATATTTCACAAAATTTTCAGTATGAATCAGTTTATGAATCAATTCACATAATGAAAAATAATTTTTATAAAACCTATAGTTGTGAAAGAGCATTTGAAAACTTAGTTTGAAAATATTTGATTTTAACTCATTTCAAATGATTTATTTCTATCTTGATTTAACTAGTTTAAGAAACTTGTTTGGATCAAGTTGAATTAGAATACACTTACCAAAGATCCTAATCAATAAAGACACTATATCTAATGTGGATCTCTTGAATGTCCCTTGATCAACTTTGATTCTGCAAAATCAACAAATACTAAAAATGCATTGTTAGATCATGACATTAATCAAAATTATTTTTCAACATTAAAACTAAAGAAAGCATGATAGCAAGGCTACCAGGTATGATATATTGTTTGTCGTTAATTTGCTAAGCAAAAACTTACAATCTGAGGAAATGGCTATGGATGTTGCTATTGATCAATTAAAAGGTCTATTTGTTATTTGAAAAATTATAGAGAAAATGGACTTGAAAGTGCTTTGAATTCAACCATAGAAATTACTAGGGAAATGAACATAGAACCTTTATTTTGTGAAAGAAGAACAATTCAAAGAAAGAAAAGATTTGATGAAAACAATAGTAATAATGAGCTAACACATACTACTAAAGAATCTTATCATATTGAATATTTTTTATATATAATGGATCAATATATTTCTTCTATTGAAACTAGATTTGAGCAATTTATGGCATATGAAAGTATTTTTGGATTTTTATTTAATTTAAAGAAATTAAAAGCTTTGGATGAATATGAATTGAAAATTTATTATTTTAATCTTAAAAACCTTTTAAAAGAAGGTGAACATTTAGAAATGGTTTTGATTTATTTTTAGAATTAAAAGTGTTAAGAAAATTTTAAAAGTAGAAATCAATACTCCCATTGATATATTAAATTATATAAAAGAGTTAGATTCTTTTCTTGATGCTTATGTTGCTTATAAAATATTATTGACAATCCCAATAATAGTTGCTTTAGCTGAAAGAAGTTTTTCAAAATTAAAATTAATAAAATCTTATTTAAAATCAACTATGTCACAAGATAGATTAAATAGATTAACTATATTATCCATTGAGAGTTTGATGTTGGAGCATACTGAATTTTAAACTTTGATGCATAATTTTTCTACTCAAAAAGCTATACGTATGAAAAATTTTTAGGCCTAAAAAAATTTATTGCCTTAAACCCCTAACTAGTGTGATATAACTCTGGTCCAGAGTTAAGAGGTTAATAGGTTCTAAGTGACTAATTGGCCACTTGAGCCAATTTATCGGTTCCCAGGGAGCAATTAGTAGGTCAATTCTAGTTTAGAACACCTATTAAGCCTAACTCATGGTCTTGTGTAGTCCAATAAGCCAACCTAGAATATCTTAGACTATTAAGGAAAGTTATAGTTTCTCCTTTTTAACGACAATTCGTTCTTGAGTTGTCCATACTTACTTACACATTAAGGCATGTGATTTCTCCCTACACGTCAAAGATCTCACATGTATTTCATAAATAAGTCATGTACATCATTTACCCAAGACCAAACATAAGCTAGCAATATAGGCAGAGTAAAAACGAGTTTATGTAATTGTTACATCATAACGTCCACTTGACTTCTTGTTTCCCTAAGATAGAATTTACTATTGGAAATCGGGCATCTCTCTATAAAGGAAACTCATGCTTTTAAACTTTTCCTCTTTTCTTGTAGACACCTGACTTGTTTTTAAAGATACTTATTTATCTCACTGTTACAAAGCAACATAATTTCTATTGCATGCACTCTTTTGAAGCATTAGTCTCTAATATACATATAGTTTTAAGGATAAACTAACATCCCCCTTCCCAGCACTTGAGTTTGCCTACTACATTAGAAATTGACCTTATCTTTTCCTACAAGACATACAAATCCCCAAAGGAAACTCACCACTAGAATGCCTTAACTCTTTCTTTTGTAACTCCACCAACATGCATCCTTACTTTTGTGTGCATGCATCGATCTAGTTTCGATCTTGAGGTAACAGTGTGACATTCACCCTTTAGCTAGGTTGAGTTCTTTGGCACAAATTTCCCTTAAGAGTTATGACTTTCTTGCTTGGTCTTCCTTCCATTACAAATTAGAAATACTCTATCTTTATTCATAAGTATTGAGTTTAGAAGTTGGGTGAAAACTGCTTCCCTTCCATAACCAAGCTACCTTGAAAAAAGACTTAGGGCTTCATTTAGTAATGTTGTTGAGATCTATTTTGATTACTAACTGTAATACCCTTCCTTAAATGACTATGAATATAAGGTTTGTCAAATGAGTTTAAAAAAAAAAGAAGTATTTTAGTATTATAACACCTCAGTAGAAAAATAATAATAAATAATAATTTGAAATTCAGTGCACTAGAATGAAAATTTTTTAAAATTTTGCTATGGTCATATCATAATTTTCTCTTTTTTTGGAGGACCTTAATGAAGACGTTGAAGTTTTGTTGGGGCCAAACTCTAATTTTTCCATTTTATTTTTCTTTATCTTCAGCTCCCCCCAATATTTTCATTTTTTTCTTTATTAAAAACCCAATCCTTCCCCAGTGCTCTACAGCTCTCGATCCATCATTGTAATTGTAGCTATTTCTTCTTTTTCTTTTCTTCTCCTCTTTTCAGGTGGTGCTTATGCTCTTTCTCTCTTGATTGTTGCTTGCCATTGATCAAGTAACTACATCACCTATTTGGTACTTTCTAGATGCTACCATATTTCTTTGATAATTGGATCGGCTCGTCCTTCTCCAACAGCTTCCCGATCAGCTACTACAACTCTGGCCAAATAAGGGATGAGGTTAGAGCTCATCCAGTCCACATTGTAGCTCCTTTGTTTGGCCACCTTCAACTCCCTCTGCTTCTGGTGAATCTTCTGGTCAACTTGGGTTGCCTGAGCTCCGTCATGTGTCATCTTACAACTCCAGCTGCTTAGCTGCATTGCCACCATCCTGCTTCACGGAGATCTCTCCTTCCCAGTTAGCCTTCGGTAAGTCATTTCTTTTTCTGATTAATCAGCTCGTCGGCACCACTATGAGTGATGAACTACTCCCACCTGACTAGTGACATCCACTATCTCACCTCTTTCAACTAGCCTCCCCTGCCTTGCTGGTACAGTGTAACAGTGGTTTCATTTTTCTAGCCACCATTTTTGTTGCCATTACCGATGACAGCTTCATTGTTAATCTCCCTTCAACGGCCAATGGTTTCATTCTATTATTATCGAACTTATCTGATAGTGGCTCAAACCCTAATTAGTCATTAGGTAGTAGGTACTGCTTCTTTCCAAGATTGATTTTTTTTTATCTATGTGAGATTATCCTATTTGAAATTTAAACATCCAGAACTATAATATTTTTTAAACAGAAAATCCATTGTAAGGTTACATAAACTTGGTAACTAGGGTTTGTTAAGCTAATTCAGGAAAATGGTAAATTAGAATAATTTCATTTGAAGTTATTTGGATGTCGTCAAAATGAGTAAATAATTTTATTCTCTTGGTAAATCCCATTTTGCATTATAAAATAATTTTGCTATATGGAATATTTTGATTTTTGAATAATTAGATTTTTTATGTTAACTTGTTTCGAAAGTTTAATTATATATTGTATATATGAAAATGATCTGCCATGATGAAATTATGCATTATAGAACTAATGATTTCATGTCATTATGTGATATATAAATATGAAAAGGACTTGGCGTGTTTTTGTGTTTTGTGACGAATACGGTTTACAGAACCTATGATTACATACTACAGAGATATGGAATTTCCAAAATTTTTTAAGTTTATGCTACTTGAAATGTTTGATGATCTATTCTAATTATTGATATTATGATATGAATAAAATGTCTCTTTTTTATAGAAAGACTGGGTAGCATAATGTTTTTTGAATGATTAATTATTTTGAAATCCTAAATTCATTGATAATTGCCTGGAAACCTCAAGTGCGCTTGTAACTAGAATATTTGTTAGAGAAATAAGGGGAGAACATTTGAACATATAAATATTTGATTATTGTATTTGGATGGATTATGGCGATGTTTATAAGGTACGGTTACCTTTAGGAATTATCCGTTGGATCCCAATGGTAATTGAGTAAAAGAGCAATTATAGAATATTCTTCTACTTAAGTATTGTTGTCGTGTAAATTTAGTTAACCCAAGTCTAGAACCCTAAACTGCAATTTGAGTGTAAAAGAGAGAGAAAGAGATAAAGGAAGAACAGGGAGACATCAAAAGTTTTTAATGTGGTTCAGCCGAGTGCAATGCTTACGTCTATGGTTATTTTATTTCTTAATATTTTTTTGAGTATTTGTTGTTTCTTGCTTGATTGTCTCTGTATAATGATTTCATCCCCTTTCTTTTATATTGGCTAGGGTGTTACAGCTTGAATATAATTCAATAATAGAAAAGAATCATGAATTGATTATGATTATAGAATGGATAATATGGACTTCCATTAAAATAGGAAATTGAACGTTCCCTAAATTAATGGCTGGGAAAACATACTTCGAGCTACGGGCTAGACCTCACCTTCAATGATCTGAGATTGATGCTTTCACCTTTATTGACTAGTGATCTGAGTTCGCGTTTGGCGACCAAGGGAATTGCTCTAGTGACTTAATCATAGTTGAGTTGGGCCCTTATCAGCTGGGCTTGTCCATTAAGCTTTTACCAGTCTATTTGTATGGTTCTAAAAATACTCATAACATTAGCCCCTCATCTCTCAGTGCGATCTGCAGATTAAGAGCTATAGTTTACTGGTAAAAGCTAATAATTACGATATGCTATGCCATCGTTTAGACTTTTGTTCTATTATTTTATTTGTACTAACCTATGCTATTATTATTGCATTTAATGTGCATATTTTCCTATAGTTGTTAGCATGGCAATGACTGAGCCTTGTTATTTGTGGACCATTAGATCGAGGGCAATTGATCAGTCTCCAGATCTAACTGTGAGGCCATTCGAACTATATAAGGTGAGAAAAACCCTTTTTTCCTTCTTACTTGTTACATTTGAAAACTGAACTTTGCTTCTTACTTGTCTCTTGTTCTTTGCTTTCCTCTTTCATCAATTTTGCCACCAAATGCTTTGGATTCAAATTGTCAGAGACCAATCTTACTCATCATTCTCTTTTCAAAACTCATCTCATTCCATTGATACAGTAAGTTTTCCTCAGCATACCCTTGACTCTAAGCTTTTGCTTTTCATGAATGCCTTGCTCTAAAAGTTTCTGATATCTTGTTGCTTAGAGGGTTTAGTGCTGTGTGCTTATTAGTTGCTAAGAAATTTTGCATGTCAGTTGATTTTGTTGTATGCCTTTTTGCACACCTTTTGTTATTAGCATGTGATTTCCTTGATAAGATGCTTATAGGTTTTAGGGTTATAGATGGTCGAATTTAGCTTTCCACCTATTTCCTAGGTTTTAATGGCCTAACAGGCTCAGTGGTCAAGCCCCCTTGTTTTCAATGATCAGGGTCTTGGGTGTGGTGATATGACACATGTATGACCTGCTGCATAGGAAATTCCCTATTAGCCTTAGCTTTTAGGTATGGTCTGCTTGTAGTGACCTGACTATTCCTTTTTCTGTGTAGATATCTACAATTCATAAATGCCATGGTCACCAAGTAAGGAGTGTTGATGATTTTAACTCTCCAAACTGGAATGAGGAACTAGTGCGTGTCATAGAAGGAGGAGCCTCTAGGAGCGACAAGGTTGTTAAGAAGTTTGCTAATCGTCTTGACCCCATTGAGGCCTAGCAGGTTGCTAGGAGTCAAAGGCCTCTAGTTCACATGGTGTTTAATCACCACATTTCGACCATCAAGTTTAACGAGCTTAGGGGAATAGCTCAAACATACCATTTCCTTAATGGCTATTGCATCATGGCACCTTCCCTTAATGACCACACAGCTTATCCTCCTTTAGGATTTATTGCCATTAGCACCCACCATCTTGATGCTGGGCTTAGGTTCCCAGTTCATCCTTACATTGTTGATTTGTTGAACAAATTGAAACTTTGCCTTTTCCAACTCACACCAAACTCTTACTCCCAACTCACCTCCCTTGCTCTCCTTAGCCTTAGGAATAACATCCCACCTTCTTTGGTAAGGGTTCTTTGCTATCTTTACAATATCAAGGGCACAAGTCAGTGAGATAACATGTATTACCTCACAGCTCGCCAGACTGAGCATAAGAAAATCTTGCCTCAAAGTGACACTAAAGGCAAGTCTAATGTGGGGAACTATAAAACCCATTAGTTTTATATTTCTTGCCCATCTTTGCATCATCTTCACAACTTTAGTTTTGTCCTTACTCTTGGTAAGCGAGCTGAGGATGTACGAGCTCGCATGAATTTATATATTTATTTTGTTCTTAGTTTGACTTTTGTTTCATTTCACAGATGGAGCTGGTAAGGACAAACCGTCATCAAGGCTGAGGAGATTGAAGTGCTAGGCCAATTTGCTATTGTGGACGATCTCAATAATGACCTCATATTTGATGAGGATCTCTTATATTCGCACAAACTTGCTCCAGCCTTGAACGTCGAGCTCCTTAACAGCACCACAAACCCTAGAGCTCATAGAATTAAAGTAGTTGGCCCAGCAAACATTCAATAATATGAAGATATGGTGAGGCTTAACCTTTGAATGCCACAAATCCCTCTTTCTGCTTGGTCTACTAACTCTGCTGCTGTCATGACCCCTAGTATTGCTACAGCCTCTACTATTGTATATCAATCTTCTTCTCTCATAGTAGCTATAGCAACCTTGTAGGAACTGGTTCCCATCTCACAGCCTGAAGTGGTTAAGGTCACCGATAAGCTGGTAAGAGCTTATGTCGAGAAGTCTAAGTCCCCATCCAAGCCCCCTGCCAAGAAGTAAAGAGTGAACAAGGGAAAAAATTTGGTTTCCATGGTAGAACAAGTGGCATCTGATGTAGTGACTGAAGAGCAACCTGACGGCCTTAGCCCAAAGGCAGAATGTAAACTTGATCCTGAGGACCCATACCAAGCCATTAGAGTCGAAAAAGATGCTCAATGAGTGCTTGATGGGTTATATAGCTCGTCATGGTATGCCACAAGTTAAGTTCTTTCACTTCAATTCTTTTGTTTCTATGTAAACTAACTTAACCATTTATTTTATCAGAGTGCACTGGAGGCAATAAAGCTAAGGGGTGAGCTTTTAGCTTGGCAAAAGGACAAGAAAAAGCTTAAGGGCAACCTGACTACCATGACCACTGAGGCCTTAGTGTTGAGGGACAGAATGTAAATACTTGAGACCCAACTAAGAAATGTCGAGGTCACCAAGAAAGGTGCCAAGAAAGCTTTGTCTCACAAGGTGGCAAACTATGAAGCTATCGCATCCAGCCTTACTTCAAATATCAGTAAGGTTATTGATGAGTTATCAAGAGTGAAGGATGAGCTGGATGCAGTAGTGCGGGCAAGCTGAGGCTACTGAGATGGAGAATAAGGTGGCCAAGAATGAGCTTGCTCTGACAAGAGAGGAAACCGTTCGAGCTAGGGTGGAGACCACTGCACTAGTCATGAAAGTGGAAGAAAATGCAATGTCTAAGACCACTGTCGACTTGTTGTACACCTTATGGAAAGAGCACCTGAAGATAGACTTCTCCTTTTTTGGTGGGGATGCTCACAAGGCTATTAAAGGCTTCAAGGAAGCTACGAAGGCAACTTTTCCTAGTGAGGTTGTGAAGGCCACAGGTAGAATGGCTCCTGCTCAAGGCACGTAGGTCGCTGGTGGAATAACTTAAGAAGAAAGTTGCTTATAGGTCGTGGCTACCAATGACCAAATGGATGACTTGCTCACCCTATGTCAACCTTCTAACCCCCTAAAGTTCAGCTCCTAAGGTCCTAGGTCGCGACTGCTATAGGCTTCTCTTGTAATTTTGAGTTTCATTTCTTGAATTTTCATATGTACATTCACTTCATTGAACAAGGTTTCTAACAAACTTTTTTTGTAATTTTCTTGCCAAGTTGAATGCTCAAGTTTATGCCAAGTTGAATGCTCAGTAGGTCATGAACAATAACTCAAAAGTTAAGATGAATGTGAAATAGCTCATAAATCATGACTTTGCAAATATTTGTCAAGTTGAATGCCCAGTAGGTCGTATGAATGTAACTCAACTAGCAAATCATGACTTTGTTAATATATCAAGTTGAATGCCCAATAGGTCACATTAATGCACCTCAGCTAGCAAACCATAACATTATCAAGTTGAATGCCCAATAGGTCGCATGAATATGCCTCAGTTAGCAAACCACGACTTTGTAAATATGTCAAGCTGAATGCCCAGTAGGTTGGGCCTCAGCTAGTAATGAATGCCCCGTTGGCCACGCCTCAGCCAGCAAACCATGACTTTGTAAATATGTCAAGCTGGATGCTTAGTAAGTCACACTTCAGCTAGCAAATCATGACTTTGTAAATTTGTCAAGTTGAATGCCCAGTAGATCACACCTCAGCTAGCAAACCATAACTTTGTAAATATGTCAAGCTAAATGCCCAATTGGTTGCACCTTAGCTAGCAATGAATGTCTAGTAGGTCGCATGAATGTGCCTCAACTAGCAAACCATGTGTTATATGTGAAAATCAATTCATTCTAAATGAGCCCACGAAGCAGTCCAAAAGTAGCGAAAGGACCAACTTGAAGAACGTCTAGATCACCTCGTCGTTAGATCGCGTCGTAAAGCGACCTCGTCATCTTTAGCCCATGCACAACAGAGTGAACTCAACCTCTCCATTCCAAGGACGGGCACATCCATAGATTAAACAACCTGGCTAATGAAGTGTGAGTAGCGATATGGAACTTGCCAGACAGAAGATCAAGTCATATCCTACCCCAATGGACAAATGGGGCTCACCTGTAGGAGATAATCTGTAGTAGCTGAAAAAGGAGATTTAATCTGCATATTCTGTCTTGTACATTAAATGTTGATATAACATACCTATTGTATATGTAATTACCATTGTAACCTCCTCTCCTCTACAAATGTGAGGGAGGAGCCTTCTGTAAAGGAGAGGATCCAAAAATACAGGCAAAAACTCTACTAGAATAGAAAAAGAGGACCTGAGTGTTGTAACTTTGTAAAAACACTACCACAATAACACGCTACTGTGGACTAAGGTCCAGTGATATCCGAATTTGGTAGAACCATGTTAAAATCCTGTGTCTTCTTCTCTGCTCTTCCATTCCTCTTTGTATATTTTGCTGCTTTATCTTATTCGAACTAGCCTAAGGTCAGAGATCTTGAAGAATCCCCCCGCTGCCCGGAGTTTGGATCATTACCAAAGTTTGATGTCAATATTTTTGGCACCGTCTATGGGGATCTCACCTATTTGGGTTCGTTTCCTACTGCAATGGCTAAGGGAAGAGTCACCAGAGACTCAAATGTGCAATCCTATCCTCCAGATGGCCATGTCTCAACAACGGACTCATCTACTACTCCTGTTATTAGAGCAACTATCGATGTCCCTCCAGCCAGCTCAGTACAACCAACTCCTACTGCCAACAGCATCGACGGACTACAAATCTGGCTCCAGTGTCAAGAGAGACTTGAACACATGATGGGAAAACTGACTAAAACAGTCATGTTGTTGGCACAAGGTGTGCAGAGATAGGTTGAAGCCCCAATGCCTGTGAATGTTTTCTAGCGGTAGTAAATCTAACATTTGGGTGATCCTGACCAAAAGCAAACCCCAAGTCACAACCCTCACGACAACAGAGACCAAAGGATCCTGCAGTCATCCAGTCAACATTCTGGGGTATGAAACCCGTTAGTTGGAGAGTTGTTTCAGAAGATAACTCAGTTAAAGGAATGCCTCCAAACTCCAGATGATTGAGCCTGCTATGAAGAACAATCACCACTCTCTGAAGAGATCGAAGCTCGAACTCTCCCTCTCAAGCTCAAGGTCCCTGCAATCCCATTGTATAATGGGGATTCTGACCCTTATGATCATCTGGATACATTCAATGTTTAGATGAACTTGCAAACAGCGGACCCATTGGTTAAGTGCTGACTGTCGAGTATTCTCGGCCACATTGGAAGGTGTACCCCGAACTTGGTTCAGAACCCTCCTAGCTCGCTCAATTGGCAGTTGGGAAGATTACCAATAGAAATTCAGTAGCCAGTATAGAGCTCTAAAGAGATAACTTGTGCCCCCTGTCAATTCGCTATGATTTTTTAGCATATGCATGAGTCACTTAAAGACTACATTGCCAAATTCAGGCTCGAAGCAAATTCGATGGAGAATCCATTTGAAGAAACCATGTTGGCTACCATCTCTATGGGACTCCGCAAAGATGGAAAATTATACAAGAGTCTATACAAATCTCCAGTGAAAGATCTCACTGAGTTTTATGAGCGAGCTACCAAACAAATCAAGTGGGAAGAGACCTTCGACTCAGAAAGGTCTGACAAGAAGGATGAAAAGGCCAACTACTCTCACGGTAAGAGGAGGGGCGACGTGGATCAAGGTGATCACTCTACTAACCAAATCATGAAGAAGTCTTAGGGCCCAAAGGTGAGTGACCTCAGTATCCAGACTATTATGAGCAGTATAACATCCTATCTAATTGCCAAGATAGGATCTTCATGACAGAAAGAAATAGAGAAGACTTTGGGGAACCTACGCCTTCTAGGATTCCTTTCAGACGAAGAAACCATAAAGAATTCTATGTTTATCATAATGAGGCCGATTATGGCACTTCGAATTGTCGGGCCCTCAAGGAAGCGATTGAAGACTTGATCTGGAGGGGCTGCTTAATAGAATATGTGGTACAGCCTGTAGGGCAACACCCTCAGCCTAGTGCCGACCAGGAGCCGGGGGGCTCGGTCTGGGTTATATTTTGATAATGTATCTTGAGTTTCAGAATGAATGGAAATGTCTTCCTCTTTGCCCTGTTGTAAGGTGTTCACCATTTGGCTTAATGTTGTTATCCTTATTTCCTTATTCTGTTTTCTCCTTCCAAGGACAAGTGATTTCCACAGCTTGTGTGTGACCAACTTCCACCAATTCCAATGAAAGACTTAGTGCCAACTATGACCTCTGGTCCAGTTGAGGCCCTACGGAGCTCATTCTGGAGATAAATTGATGATCATTTAACCAGCGCAGCTGCGTGCTCGCTGAGGTGTGCTCGCTGAGGCGTGGAGACGCTTAAAATAAACTCGCTTAACCAGTGCAGTTGCATGCTCACTGAGGTGTAGAGATGCTCACAATAAACTCGCTTAACCAGCGTAACTGCTTGCTCGCTGAGGTGCGGAGGCACTAAAAAACATTCACTTTACCAGTGCAGCTACGTGCTCACTGAGGTGTAGAGGCACTCTTAAACACTCAATGCTAGCATAACTTTGTGATCGTTGAAGCATAAAGTATTGATGAATTGATCATTTGCCTAAGGCAATGGAATCGTTTTATTTTGCAGCTCGTATGCGACCAACTATTCACAGCTCTCGTACGAATTTATCTTATTATTTTATGATTCCCATACTAACTTGTCTATTTATTTGGCCACAAGATCAGCCCGAGCACGAGATCGCTCTTACTCACAACTCATACCATCTTCTGATTATGCACAAGTCACATAGATTGGTCAAACCAAAATGTTCATATGAGAAACAAAAATAACAAACAAAAATTGCAAAGAGAAGCTGAAACTTTATTCATTAAAAGACCTCAACGAGGTAGATATACATCAGAAAGCTCTGAATACAAGCCAATCAAAACACAAAGGGAAACTTATGACTAAGAAAAAGAATTAGCCAAAAGGGGACAAACCCTTGCCGACTAGAGCCCTCGAATTGTTCCAAGCTCTCGAAAATTCTTTCACCAAAGCTTTCTCAAATGGTAGACTCCTCTTCAACAACCTTCATCGATGGAAAGGGAACGAGCATTATCACTCCTTATTTTTCCGACCTCTAGCTCCTCATTTGATTCAAGAAGGAATCTAATCATGAAGCATCAGAAGCTTAGCTGGCTGAACAATCATCTCATGGCAGAATCGAGAGAACACAATCTGGAATTCATATGAGATCCTTCCTTATTAGTGGAAAAGACAAGTCTTCTGAACTCTTTATACAACAGACCATACATGCCTCCATGGAAGGGCAGAATGCTAGAAACGGTGGTGGTTTATCAGGAAACTCCATGGTTTGCTCACTGCAGTGACCGGAGGGATGCCCTCTCCCTTATATAGAGCCAGGGCCAGCTCTATCGAAGGATCCAGATCCATCCCCCCAGCTGTCAACATTTATGGCCTCAGAAAAGGCAAGTTTGACTCAGCAATTACTGCCAGACACGTGCCACAGGGAACATGGCCTAAGGCAAATGAAATGACAGTCTCAAGAGAAGACTTTAACTGATCAAAAATTGAAGAGTTTCAACTCTTAGCCTGCAGAGCGAACTGAGAGTTAGGGGGCTTATGTTATATGTGAAAATTGATTCATTCTAAATGAGCCTGCAAAGCAATTTGAAAGCGACGAAAGGACCAGCTTGAAGAATATCCGAATTGCCTCGTTGTCAGATCACATCACGAAGCGACCTCATCATCTCAAGCCCGCACACAACAGAACGAGCTCGACCTCTCCATTCCAAGGATGGGCACATCCATAGATTGAATGACCTGGCTAATGAAGTGTGACTAGTGACATGGAGCTCGCCAGATAGAAGACTAAGTCATATCCTACCCCAACGGACAAATGGGGCCCGTCTATAGAAGATAATCTATAATAGCCAAAAAAAGAGATTTAGTCTGTATATTCTGTCTTGTATATTAAATGTTGATATAACATACCTACTACATATGTAATTACCATTATAACCTCCTCTCCTCTATAAATGTGAAGGAAGAGCCTTCTGTAAAGGAGAGGATCCAAAAATACAGGTAGAAACTCTATCAAAATAGAAAGAGAGAATCTGAGTGTTGTAACTTTGTAAAAACACTACCACAATAACACGCTACCATGAACGCAGGGTCCAGTGATATTCAGATTTAGCCGAACCATGTTAAAACCCTATGTCTTCTTCTCTGCTCTTCCTTTCCTCTTTGTGTATTTTATTGATTTATCTTATTCAAACTAGCCTAAGGTCAGAGATCCCGAAGAATCCCCTTGCTGGATGGAGTTTGGATCATTACCAAAATCTAACGTCAACACCATGATTTTTTAAATTTGTCAAGTTGAATGCCCAGTAGGTCGCATGAATGTTCCACAACTAGTAAACTATGACATTGTAAATATTAGCCAAGATGAATGCCCAGTAGGTCGCATGAATGCGCCTCAACTAGCAAACCATGACTTTGTCAAGTTGAATGCCTGGTAGGTCACATGAATTCACCTCAGCTAGCAAACCATGACTTTGTCAATATTAGCCAAGATGAATGCCCACTAGGTCGTATGAATGCACCTCATCTAGTAGACTATAACTTTGTCAAGTTGAATGCCCAGTAAGTCACATGAATACGCCTCAACTAGTAAACCATAACTTTGTCAAGTTAAATGCCCAGTAGGTTGCATAAATATGCCTCAGCTAGCAAACCATGACTTTGTAAATTTGTCAAGCTGAATGCCCAGTGGGTCGTGCCTCAACTAGTAAATCATGACTTTTTAAATATGTCAAGCAGGATGCCTAGTAGGTCACACTTTAGCTAGCAAACCATAACTTTGTAAATTTATCAAGTTGAATGCCAAGTAAGTCTTACCTTAGCTAGCAATGAATGCCCAATAGGTCACGCCTCAGCTAGCAAGCCATGACTTTGTAAATTTTAGTCAAGTTGAATGCTTAGTAGGTTGTGCCTCAGCTAGTAAACCATGACGTTGTAAATATGTCAAGCTAAATGCCCAGTTGGTTGTGCCTTAGCTAGTAATGAATGCCTAGTAGGTCACATGAATGCGTCTCAGCTAGCAAACTATGACTTTGTAAATTTATCAAGTTGAATGTCTAGTAAGTCGTATGAATGCACCTCAACTAGCAAACCATGACTTTGTAAATATTAGCCAAGATGAATGCCCAGTAGGTTGTAAGAATGCGCCTCAGCTAGTAGACTATGACTTTGTCAAGTTGAATGCTCGGTAGGTCATATGAATGCACCTCAGCTAGCAAATCATGACTTTGTCAATATTAGCCATGATGAATGCCCACTAGGTCACATGAATGCGCCTCAGCTAGTAGACTATGTCTTTGTCAAGTTGAATGCCAATAGTCACATGAATGCTCCTCAGCTAGCAAACCATAACTTTGTCAAGTTGAATGCCCAGTAGGTTGCATGAATGTGCCTCAGCTAGCAAACCTTGACTTTGTAAATTTGTAAAGTTGAATGCCCAGTAGGTCGCGCCTCAGCTAGCAATGAATGCCTAATAGGTCGTGCCTCAGCTAGCAAACCATGACTTTCTAAATTTGTCAAGTTGAATGCTCAGTAGGTCATGCCTCAGCTAGCAAACCATGACTTTATAAATTTTAGTCAAGCTGAATACCTAGTAGGTCGCGCCTCAACTAGCAAACTATGACTTTGTAAATATGTCAAGCTAAATGCCCAGTTGGTTGAGCATTAGCTAGCAATGAATGCCCAATAGGTCACATGAATGTGCCTCAGCTAGCAAACCATGACATTGTAAATTTGTCAAGTTGAATGCCCAGTAGGTCGTATGAATACGCCTCAACTAGCAAACCACAACATTGTAAATTTGTCAAGTTGAATGCCCAGTAGGTCGTATGAATGCGCCTCAACTAGCAAACCATGACTTTATAAATATTAGCCAAGATGAATGCCCAGTAGGTCACATGAATGTGCCTTAGCTAGCAAACCATGACTTTGTCAAGTTGAATGCCCCGTAGGTCACATGAATTCAACTCAACTAGCAAACCATGACTTTGTCAATATTAACCAAGATGAATGCCCAATAGGTCACATGAATGCGCCCCAGCTAGTAGACTATGACTTTGTCAAGTTGAATGCCTAATAGGTTACATGTATGCGCCTTAGCTAGCAAACCATGGCTTTGTCAAGTTGAATGCCCAATAGGTTGCATGAATATGCCTCAGCTAGCAAATCACGACTTTGTAAATGTGTCAAGCTGAATGCCCAGTAGGTCATGCCTCAGCTAGCAATGAATGCCCAGTATGTCACGCCTCAGCTAGAAAATGATGACTTTGTAAATATGTCAAGCTAGATGCCGTGTAGGTCACGCTTCATCCAGTAAACCATGACTTTGTAAATTTGTCAAGTTGAATGCTCAATAGGTCATGCCTTAGCTAGTAATGAATGCCCAATAAGTCGCACCTTAGCTATCAAATAATGACTTTGTAAATTTTAGTCAAGTCGAATGCCTAGTAGGTCGTACCTCTGCTAACAAACCATGACTTTGTAAATATGTCAAGCTAAATGCCCAGTAGATTATGCCTCAACTAGCAATGAATGCCTAGTAGATCACATGAATACACCTCAGCTAGCAAACCATGACTTTGTAAATTTGTCAAATTGAATGCTTAGTAGGTCGCACGAATACACCTCAACTAGCAAACCATGACTTTGTAAATATTAGCCAAGATGAATGCCCAGTAGGTTGCATGAATGCACCTCAGCTAGTAGACCATGACTTTGTCAAGTTAAATGCCCGATAGGTCAGATGAATGCACCTCAACTAGCAAACCATGACTTTGTCAATATTAGCCAAGATGAATGCCTAGTAGGTCGCATGAATGTGCCTCAACTAGTAGACTATGACTTTGTCAAGTTGAATGCCCAGTAAGTCACATAAACGCATCTCAGTTAGCAAAGCATAACTTTGTCAAGTTGAATGCCCAGTAGGTTGCATGAATGTGCCTCAGCTAGCAAACCATGACTTTATAAATTTTTCAAGTTGAATGCCCAGTAGGTCACACCTCTGCTAGCAAACCATGACTTTGTAAATTTTAGTCAAGTCAAAAGCCTAGTAGGTCATGCCTTAGCTAGCAATGAATGCCCAGTAGGTTGCACCTTAGCTAGTAAACCATTACTTTGTAAATATGTCAAGTTGAATGCCTAGTTGGTTGTGCCTTAACTAGTAATGAATGCCCAATAAGTCGTATGAATGCCCTTCAGCTAGCAAACCATGACTTTGTAAATTTGTCAAGTTGAATGCCCAATAGGTCGTATGAATGTGTCTCAACTAGAAAACCATGATTTTTTAAATATTAGCCAACATGAATGCCCAATAGGTCGTATGACTACACCTTAACTAGCAAACCATGACTTTGTGAATATTAGCCAAGATGAATGCCCATTAGGTTGCATGAATGCACTTCAGCTAATAGACTATGACTTTGTCAAGTTGAATGCCCAATAGGTCACATGAATGCGCCTCAGCTAGCAAACCATGACTTCGTCAAGTTGAATGCCTAATGGGTCACATGAATATGCCCTAGCTAGTAAACCATGACTTTGTAAATTTGTTAAGTTGAATGCCCAATAAGTTGCACCTCAGTTAGCAATGAATGCCCAGTATGTCACACCTCAGCTTACAAACCATGACTATATAAATTTTAGACAAGTTGAATGCCTAGTAGGTGATAACACAAGATTTGATGCATCTATTTGTCCTCATGCTTAGCATTTTAAGAGCTTAAATGAATTAATTCCAGCTAAGTTAAGATGTATTTAGGATTTAGTGTCAATTGGCAACATTTTGTAATTTTCTACATTTTCGGCCATTTTGGAGTAGTTTCTATAATTCTTGTATAACTTGAGCTACGCTTGTCCAATTGATGTAATTCTTATCTTTTAGGAAAGCTAAGAGATAGCTCTACAACTCCCATGAAGACTCCAAGGCTGAATCCATCATTTGGTTATCTGAATTTGGAGATGAAATTACTGCTAGAATATTGTCTCTTAGGCAGCCGACCTTTACTCACATAACAGACCATAAATTGAGCTAGAGAGGTCCAAATGAGGTAAAACAAATCTAAAATGAAAGATAACACATAAATACACAACTCCTATGAAGACTTCCTGAGCTGAAAATTTCAATATGAGTGTCAATTATTGGCTGCAACCCGGAGGAAGAATGCTATGAAACTGGGCTGATGTAGAATTGGATTTTAAAGCCCCAAATTGACATTGATCAAAAGCCCAATGCACCATCTCTCACACCAGCCAGCTGGAGACCTGAAAATAAGAAGAAAAAGAGGAGAAAGTGTTCTACAAAAAGGGCTGAGAATGTAATAGAACAGATAGGCAGCAAAGTGGCAGAAAGCAACATGCAAAACTAACTTTCCTGTCTCCTCTTTTCTCCACCTGGGCAAGCCATTTTAGTCAAGTCCTTTACTGCATTTTTACTTCAATTTTTCACATGTTTTTAGCTTAGCTTTTATGTTATTTTTGGAGGGTGGAGAGCGGCTTTTGCTCTCCCCTTTTTCTGCATTTTTTCCTTATGAATTTCAGCTTCCATGGAAGGCTAGTTTGTAAACCAGTCCAAGGGGCTGAAACTTGAAGATTAATGTGGAGATTTTGCTCCTTCTTTTTTCATTCAATTTATGAGTTATTTCTCTTCCTTTCCTCTTGATTTTTATTGCAATATCTGACTTAGATGGATCCATTTGATTTAGATGTTGAAATGGTTATTGAGATATTGATAATCACCTTAGAAGAGGATAGGAAATCCAAGCAATGCATTGAGATTTCATGGATTGTTTGAGGGCTGAATTCTGATTAGATTC
>JANHAO010000675.1:0-38600 GCA_026873985.1 Saraca asoca | reverse complement strand
TCTTTGCTGAGACACGAGGGTTGGTCCTCGGGTCCTAGAGGACTCGAGGCCTCGTCCGTACGAGGCTTGTTTTTAGTGTATAACAGGTTAAATAACTTTTAATGTTGGAATTAACAAATTTATATATATATTTATTATTAATACATATATTACATAAATTTATTAAAAAAATTACATTTAATGTTAATAAAGTTAAAATTAAAAAATTAATAAGTAAAATTATATGAGAAAATATTATTATAAAATTTAGAAATTAATAAAATAATAATTAGTTGGCTATTGTTGTTAGGTCATACGTGTTATACACGAGAATGAAAAACGTAGGATGAAAATTTTTTTTATTTTGTCACCAAAATGAAGGGGGAAAAAAAAGCAAAGGAAAGAACAAAAGGTGAAGCACAAGGATTTCCAAAAAGAAAGCATGCACTATAGCATGCGCCATAGTAAATGACATGCACTATATAATGACACGTAACGGGTTATTTAAAATCGAGACCTCCTAATAAATGTTGATTTGGGATTGAGACTAGGATTGGCATTGTAGTAATCCAATATGGTAAAAAGGTATATATCCAAGTATAGTTTGAGTTTATTGGAATATTAACATGTTAGCCAAGTATTAACAAGTATGGGCCACATAAAATGACTAGAAAAGCTATTGGCCCATGATAGTTGGCGTCAAAGCTTGATTGTTGAAAAGTAGATTGAATGGCCACACAAACTTGACTTCGTATAGTACTTTTCTTACTAAGCATCAAGGGGGTCACCTACCATGTAAAGAGGATAGGTATGCCAAGACACATGATGCAAAGTGGATTAGCTTATGAGTCAAGTGGTGGGAAAGAGTTCTTATCATGTCAAAGATGACAATTAGTGTTAATGTGAGTTGTCTAAAGCATACGAGGGTTGCTAAAATGTTTTCAGGGACTTGACTACAGGGGCTAGCAATAAGTTAGAACAACTATAATGCTAGTGCAAGAATATTCTAATTGACGAAACATAAAATAATGTATTAAGTGCAGATGTGTGCAAAAGTTGGTGGACTTGTTGTATAGCAAGAGACATTGATTATACTCTCATTCATAATAACATTCACTGGATGCAAACCATCCAAAGGGATGAGATAATTGATGGCCTATCTAGCAGGAGGAGCCTAAGGAAAAGCCTTGGTCATGCTAGAATGCATGGCCACAAGTAGAAATTAATACATCTTAAGGGATGTCATATCAGAAGATGTGCTAAGAAGACAAATCTAGTTAGAGGAGTCCAAAATCATGTTAGAGGGCATAAATCAGCTTAGAGGAGTACACCTAGAAAGGGCAGAGATGGCCTAAGGGGATCGAGTAGTAGACCTAGAGGGATTAAGGCAAATTGAACAATCGAGTAGAGATTGACACATCTTGAGGGATGTCATATCAGAAGATGTGCAAAGTAGACAAATCTAGATAATGGAGTCCAAAATTATGTCAAAGGGCATAAACTAACTTAGAGCCCCAGAAAAGGCAGAGATGGCCTAAAGGGATCGAGCAGAAGGCCTAAAGGGATTGAAGCAAGTTAAACAATCAAATGAGTTATAAAGCAAGCAACAACGCTATACTCATAAGTTTAAGGTGAGATGCTAAATGAGCAAGCACATCATAGACACATAATAGCAACAATGATATAAAATGTAATGAGCTAGCACTACATAGTCACATAGTGGACTTGTGGTAATGACTCAAGGTGTAACAAACTAACACTACTTAGTGGCATGACAAACTTTGCAGCAACGACCAAAGGGTTCACATTTACACATGCATAACCAAGGTAAGAGTGATGGATAACTCTATGCTCGACCACCATCAAATCATTGATGTAAGGGAGCCACCGGGAGGATGCACTCAAAGAAGGAGCCATTAGGAGAACACACTCAAAGAATGAGTCATCAGGTGGATGCACTCAAACTAGGCTATGAGGGCCTAGATACTCAAGGATCTTGCTTAAGAAGTGCTAACAGAATGCATTGATCTACATAGAAGTGGCTATGAGGGCCAAAATACTAGTGAGTGGCTATAAGGGTCAAGAAACAAGTAGGTATCAACATTGAAATACAAGAATTAGAGAGTGCAAACTGAGAAAAGGTTATGAGGCCCAAAATACTAGAGAGCATTAACTCTAAAAAGGTAATGACAGCTAAGATACCATAAGGTATCAATTTAGAGAGGGTTTGAGGATTTGACCAAGTGTGAAAATGATAACAAAACATGAATGATTACCATGAGTCCAAAGCAAGGTATGGGAGTTATATCTCATATTAGAGATATGAGACATTAGAGCAAAGAGATTTAGATCTAAAATTTAATTTGATTTTTTTGAATTGTTGAGATTGAATATTATATTAAATAAAAATTTATTAAATCATTATGCGATAATTGACTAATTGAATACATTCAACAACTAATTCTATTTTTGTCATGCTCAAATTTTGTAAAGTGATCAACATAGGTGGACACCCAATGGCATCCTCCTACAAGTCTTACATTTACTTTTTTGAATGCATATTACATGATATCTTCAAAGACAAAACCAAAAAAAAAATTTTAATGCTGGTAGTTCTAATTTACTAACAAAAAATCATTTAACAAATTTTAGTAGAGTTCTCTCTACATAACCTGTTTCTTAATATCCGAATTTTTATACAAATCTCAATTTTTACAAATATTACAATATGTATAAACATGATGGTTCAATGCATGCATACATGAAATCATTTACTGTCTGCTATTCTTCCAAGTTTTGTGTCAAACTTCTCTACCTAAGTGGTCTTTGAAACAATGAACAAATCTGCAACCTAAAACATTTTTTTCCAAGGAAAATATAGTGAATTTTAATGAAATCCAGTAAGTAAACCACTTACTCTATATACTATCTGATGCCAATGTACAATTACCGAAACATAACCTTAATAAACTCAACAATGCATAATTTAACTTAAATAGATATACAATTAAACAACCCATCTATACATTTTACCTTTTTGAGCTATGAACTATATTCCTACTTTTAAGACTCTTCCCAGTTGTTCTCTCAAGTACCATTCTATCAATTATTTTTAATGCTTTGTTTACCTATTTACATATAGTGAAGGGAAAACTAGATATAACCCTATATTGTATTAGCTTAGCTAGACTAGATACAAGCACCAAAAGAATCTCAACTCATGTTTTACATGACGAGTTAACTGTAAAACACCTATAGGAGAGTAAATTATTTACTTATAAGATTCACATATATTTATTTTCAAGTGAGTCATATCAATTGTTTCCAAATGTTATTTTAATAATCAAGCTATTCACATAAGCTAAACTTCACCAATAATTAAACCATTTTCTAAATTACAAAGTTCTATCTCCAAGTTTTCATATTATCACCTTTACTCATTTCTACCTTTGATCAAGTGTATCATTTCACATTCATATTTCTTATGATGCACCTTTAGGGTGCCAAACTCAATGTTTCAAAGGCTATTACCCAATTATTTCACTAAAAAATCTTCTAGTGCATAACTATCCATGAACTTTTATTCATGACTAAGCTACTAATTTAGACAAACATCCCCATTAGTGGTTCTATACAATAATATCAAGAAACTACCATTTCAATAAATTCCAGTCAACATCAAGTAAAACTTAAGGTAGGTACTACACATATAAGGAGATTATTACCTTTGTTACTTCAATCAATTAACAATAATGACTTTCAATTATTCTTCCATGAACAAGGACATCCTATAAATTATTTCCCATGGAGTCTAAAATAATAATTGATATCTTATTGTCCAAAACTCTGGCAATTGAGTATTAACAGCTCTAAGCACTTAATGATTAAGAATAAAGAATAGTGTTAACGGCAATTCCACTATTCCTTACTTGAGAATGGAAAAAGGTGGCATGATCCACCTGATCAATTACCCAACGTTCAATAGCACCCTATCTATTCTAATCACATACTAATCAATTTCAAGTCACAATTCAACCATTCATCAATCCATGGTACCACGTAAATTCCATTACTACAATAACTTATATGAATATAAACTGATGCTAATCACTTGACTAATCCATAGCTAAGAAGCACGAGGGACAATAGCTCAAAAGAGCTCATTCAATTCAATATGTTTTAGTAACCAAATAAGAATAAATGTTATGTGGACTGAAATTAATGCACTTTGGCACACACACAATACCATTAGAAATCAACAACCATATGGAAAAACAAATAAACATTATCCAAACTCAAATCAAATCACTTTAATGTACACAACGCCATAAAAAAAATATCAATATGGATCTAAGGTGATATTCTTCAAGGAACTTATCCATTTCAAATCATTTTCATTTTCATTTCTCTTCATGTCACCTTATCTCTCCAACATATTAATCTCCCCTTATCTCTCCATCATGTTAATGGCCATATACAATTTCAATTTACATTTGTAGGTTTCTTAAAGAATCTTTCAAGGATCCATAACAAATAATTCACAAATGCAATCACTCAATCCACAACATATTCACTACAATAATAACATTCTTCTAATCAATCATTCAGTTACTCAATCATTTTTCTAACTCAAAACTCAATTAAACAATAATAACATTGTACTACTTAGTCATCCACTTATATAATCACTACTCAACATGTACCATTTACAATCACACAATAAATCTACAATTTTTTATCATTTAGTGACTTTTGGTTCAAATGAAGCAATGAACAATTGGGTTCACGGAACCAACCACACAATTAAAACAATTTGGTATAAAAAGTATTAAGCAATAGCTTATTAGCTCATTGTATACCAAAAACATTCCATACTATTACTAATTAATTTATCAAAAGTTAAGTTCTTGAAGTGTTGAAGTCTTGCAAAAAGTTTAATTTTTTTCTCTCTCTAGGACTCATGATTCATGTGACCTTTTTTACACTATCTTTGCAATTATGCTCATTGAAATGGGCAAGCATTCATGCTTTATGATTCAAATCAATCTTTGAACTAGTTTTGTGCAATTTGAATGGCTCTTTATAACCCTATATTCAATGCTAATCATGATTTGGATCGCATACAGTTCTAGACTTCCCAAAGGTTTACAACTTTGGCTAAGTAGACTCATAGTCTAAATCGAAATTTCTCAAGTCAAATTGAAGCTTTTAAATTCTATTCTCGTGATTCTACTTGAGGTTAAGATTCTGACTCACGATCATGCTTGCTATCATGATCACATGTCCAATTTCACACATTCTTCCAATACAAACACACATTTCTACAAAGGAAACTCTCATTCCCATTCATTTCAACTAACCCAAAGTCCTACAATCATATCTTTCAGTTGGATATGCATGTCTATGCATAGCCTATTCTCCTACTTTCTTAAACTAATCTCCATAGAATTTTATAAGTTACCACACAAATCCAAACTATACCCAATCACAAGAAAACATCACCTATACATGACCAATTTTCAATAATCCGTTTATATTAAAGAACAATATACTTATAAACATCTTAGCCCAATCTAATACCCACTTCACTTTCATTCAATATACCATATTCATATACCTAGGAAACCTCATACTTCCACACTTTAATGTAAATAAGTCATACATGGTACAATGTTAATATTTTCATCAAAAATCTCAACTAAGCCACATCATAAGAAAATATATGTATTCAACCTACATCTAGTCACAAGGAAAAAGAATTAAGCAGCTTACAAGTATGGGGAAAGTGAGTGATTTACTCACCTTAGACAATTCTTTGAATAGAAATTCATTCTCCCAAGAATGAAAAGCAAACCATACCACCTCAAATCTTCTTAGGGTTTCTTTAGTTGGGCTGGTCTTTGCCAAAATTTTACTTCAAACTCACTAAGAATAACTGAAAACAACTACAAGAATTTTCTATGTTCTATAAAATGGAGGCTAGAATTTAAAGGGTATCATCTTGATTTATCAAGAAAATGATAAAGAAAGCTAAAATCAAATATACCAATACACTTACCCACCTTTAAGGAAGGAGCAAGAAGCTTCAATGGTACTGCAGCCATGACAGGCCAAAGCTACAAAAGTAGAGCAATAGTAAGGGAAAAAATTTCCAGCCTCAACCAACTACTCACCAAACTCCATCGTTGGATAGCAACTGGAGACTAGTTGGGTTGTGGTGGTGGTGCTAAAAGGATCAGGAACTCCACTACAACTGCTTCGGTCTTTGTTGATGTACTATTTCACATAAAGAAAAAAGGACTACAGGAGAAAGAAAGGCAACTAGCTCAAGGAGAGAGAAGAAGAAAATAAGAAAAATAAAATTCCTTTGACCCTTTTTATATCATATTTCTTTTTTCTTTGTTTTTACCAATAAAATAATAGATGATGACATAAGCTTGTCCAAAACAAATTTTGATTTTATTTAAAGTAGGAAATTTTAGATATTTACAATAATGATAAATACTCAAAAAGTAAAAATCATTTGGACATGTCTTTGATTAAATCTAAATATAACTCAATAAAATGTAATGAACATATATCATTTCTTTTTAATTGATTAAGACTAAAATATACTTAGTAAAACTCAAGTCACAAATCTTGTCAACATTTATTTAGTATTTAAAATAAAACATATAAATAACCATCAATAAGAAATAATTTACTATTCAAGGTAATTTTTGGTAAACCTCTAATTTATTTAACATATCATTGAATAAATCTCCAAAAATAAAAAAGCACTCCAAAAAAAAAAACACTATTACTTACTTTTGAGATCCACTTAATAAGACTTAAATTGAAATTTCCATTTTATCTTAAAGTAAATTAAATGATCCTTTCGATATTTTAAAACTAAGGTAATTTATTAAAAAAAATGTAAATAGTACATGAGGAATCTCAATAGAGATTTGGGTCATAACAATTTTAATGAAAAATTTTTAAACAAATATATCCAATGTTATCTTTATTTCTCAAGATCTTGTTTATATAATTTTTGAAATCATAATTAAGATAGTTTTGAAATTATACAAAATTTTAATATCTAGTTATAATATTTTCAAACTGCCAACTAAATTCAGGCCTTAAAAGTAAAAAATAATTAATAAGTGAGAAAAATATTTTAACCCTCCCAGGATATAGTAAAATTAAACAGGTAACTTAAAAATATAAAAAATGCTTTTGAATTGGTTTTATAAAAAGAAAAAAAAGAAATCAGACACATTTTTTGTTTATGATTACGATTAAAAGTCAAATCATAACTAGATTAAAGTATATAAAAAAAAAGTTTTTGCATTGGTTCTTTAAAAAAAAATTAAACACATATTTTTAGTTTTGTAATTTTCTTACTTTGAAATTTTAAATTGACTTAAAAACAAGTTTGATATTTGTTGTGAACTTTTTTTTTTCTTTTCTTTTCAATTTTCTTAGCGAGCAAATAGACTGAGAAAAAAGAAAAGAGATTAAAAAAAATAATTGGCTCATCCGGTTTTAGGTTGTCTTTAATCAAAGGCTTACATTTTGTGAATTACAAATGAATAGCCTAGATTTTTATTGTATCTCATACAATAAAAAAGTGACATTTGCACGATAGAATTGTCTTTCCCCCATCAGCTTCAAAAATAGCTTCCTCCATAAGCATAGTTAACTTTTTTAACAAGCTACTTACTTGATTGGTTAAAAAAGCTTCCAATATGGCTACTCCAGGAAGGAAGTCTCTCACTTGACTTTCCACGAAGCAATCTATTTGGTTTCTCCAAGAAGCAACTCAGTTGGTTTCTCCAGGAAGCTTCTGCTCTGGCCTCACTAATAAGCTTCCTCCTCTTCACCTCACATTCACGATAGCTTAGAAATTCCCAATAGCTAGAAAGTTTGTTTCATGTGTCAAGGAAGAGAGAAGTCAAAATTCGAATGATTTAAGAATACATGATTAAAGAATATACACTAATGGAAAATACAACCTATTACATAGAACTTTTCAAAAAATTACATCTGTTAATTATGTTTTAAAGTATTGAGTAATATTTAAAATCTTCTTTAATAGTAGAAAAAAAAAACTGATACATTTTGACTATGAAAGACGAAGAATACCCCATCCTTTATTAGTACAACGACTTAAGATAGGAGTCTAATAATTTAACATAAAAAATGATATTGAAATAATCATGATAATACATAAAAGAAATTTTTTAAATAAAATGATACTTAAAACGTATTAAGGAGATTTCTTGGGAAACGCTACCAAATTTGATAGTATTATGCTCAAAAACTTCAAACTTTTTGTGACCAAACTAGGTCTTCGATTGACCGAAGACCGTAGATTAAGATCATAGAGCATAAACTAAGATAGGTCTTCAGGTGACTAGGTCTTTTATCAGCTAATAACCAACCAGCCTGCAACTCTTAAGTTACAAAATCATGGAGGAAAGTAGAAGAAATGAAGAGTCTGGTGCCTTTAGATAGGTAACAATCAAGAATTATGAAATAACATAATATCTATGATAATCATTAAACAGATCTTGACAATAAACTAGTGCAAGTGGCAATCACTTATCCTATCAAATCCCTTAACACTCGGTCTACAGAGCATCAGCAAACTTATTTTCTATCAACGACATATTTGTCAAAAAAAGAAAGGTGAATTGTTGAAGAAACTTTTGTGATCCCTCTTTCTGATAAAACACTATATCGTAACAAAATATAGGCTTAGCTTGTGGGAATTTCGTTAAAACTATAGACATATTACAATTCAAAATATAGCACGAGTTAGGAGAATGAGTTCTCTATGTTACTAGATCTCGGTTGATCTGAAATATCTGCATTGCCAATAGCCTAAGTTTGTAATCTTCTCCCTTCTCGTACCTGCGCAATTCCTGCCAAGCACAACGTCAATAGCTCTTTATAAATTGATCATTTGCCATCATTAAGATACACTCTCTAAAAGGAGAATTATCTATGGCACGCAAAACATCCAAGAAGTTATTCATTCTTAGTACAGTCTACGATAATCAAAACTTGTATCATTGGAAACTTAACTCTTCATCTAAGAGTGGTATTCAATCATTTGTCTTGTTATGTATGATTATCATTGGTATATAGAATCTTTTTATCGTATTACTTAATCTTACTAAAATTTGATTCTCTTGTGCCGTTGATGAAGTAACTTATATAACTTCTTATACCAAAAACTTATACTTTTAATACATGGTAGGAAGTTCTTTCAATTGATTGATGCATGTTATCTAAACCTGCACAATTAAAACCCCAACAAGGTGAGCCGCGAAGCTCACGCACTACTAGAAAAAGGTGCAGTTTTCAAAGGATTCTTTCATATAAGATCCAAAAAATTCTTTCAGAAATAAAAAAATTTCAACGGATTTATGATAAAATAACGATGTAGGAAATTCTTGGGGCAAATTATTCGTTCAAAGAAAAATCTGTCAAAATATTTTTGACAGACTTAAACCTGACTATTTTGACTATTTTATTGAAGAAAAATTGTTGAAAATTCCATTGAATTATAAAATAATTTTTTTAAAAGAAAAATATGCTTTCCACACTTGTTGTATGGGTTGAACTCAGTTTATCCATATGTAATTTAAAGTATTAAAAATAGTCAATTTATGATTTGTATTATTAACACTTTGTCTACCTATATAATTTTTCCGTATAAAACTAACAGAATTGTTATATCTCCAGGTAGACAAAATGTTTAATGACACAAATTACAAATTGACAAACTAACAGAATTGTCATATCATGTTTATTAAATATGCTAAGATATATATAAAATCCATGTCATTACAACTGATTGTCTATAGGACATTTATACTAATAGACAGAGATGTCACAATGACAAAGATAAGATTGCCCTTGAAGGAAAAAGGTTAATGGCAAAGGTTTTACACTCAAAGAAGTGGAAGAACCATAATGACCAAATTACCCCCAAAAAAAGGACCAAGCTATAAGGACTTTTTTACCCTTTATTGGACAAAAGGTATTAAGGACTGGCATACCCCTATGCAAGGGAGGTAAATCAAGAATGATAAAACCTTACATGAAGGATAGAAGATGACGACATTAGATTTAAGAATGATAAACACTGTTAAGAATCCATATGACCAAGTGAGTAAGATTCTACCCTTTTGGTCCAATTTCAAATAAAAAAATATATTTTCAAACTCTCTAAACATATTTTGATTGTTAGAAATTAGAAATGTAATTAAAAGATTAGCCTATTAGAATTAGGTTTAAATTAATGAAAGTGAAAGTTATGAATTATATGAGACTTGTGTAGGTCATGAAATTATGAAATAGACCTGAAATGTAAAATTTAATGAATTCAGGCTTAAGCTAGAATGTATACAAGAACACAAATTTAGACTAAAACCTAGGAAATTGACTTCCTATATAATTATATGATGATTTATTTATGTCTAAAATGGGTTACATCAAGGAATGTAAAAATGGTACAAATTGTGAATTAATGTAGAATTCTCAGTTTTGCATATGCATATAGGCATGAATGTCATGAACTCATGAAATGTTATGAAAATTTTATTCCATGTTTTAGAAAATTTTGATTTATGAATTTCCAATTTTATTTCCTAAGAATTGTTTATTAAAATTTCTTATGATTATGAAAATAATTAAAATTGTTATTTTTCTTAAAACTAAAAAATTATTTTCTTAAAATATTATATTTTGTTATTACTATACTATAATTTTTATTGAAATAAATATTATTTTATGAAAGTGTATATATTTGTTCTCTTTATAAAAATGAGAATTTCTTTCAAGAAAACATTTCTAAATTTTAATCTCATTGCATCATGTAGGAAACATTATGAAGGATAGGTTATAAAGTAGACATGGGTTAGTTATGGATTAGTTAAAAACATATAATATATGCTTAAAGGATAAGAATGCTAAGAGATGTATGATGAGTGCATGCATGTATGTGAACTGGCAAGGGATATTGGTGGACCTACGTGTACTAGGAGATGTATGATGATCACTCATATAATAAAGGGTTGTGGAAATAGATGGTCATCCATACAACAAGGGATTATGAAAACAAATGGCCACCTATATGATAGGAGATTATAGGATAGATGGTCATCCATGGGACATAGGATCATAAGATCGGTGCACTAAGGAATAAAAGTTATGAAACATCTTACGGGACAAAGAAAAGTCAAAGTTAAAGGAAATGTTAAAGCTGAGGAAATACCACTCCCTTAATATTCCCTATTGCCAATATAATTATGAAAAATGAACTCTATATGGTCATAATATATGACTTAGTAAAGTCAGATGGTATGAGCTTTACATGCTCATTAGATATGACTTAGTAAAACAAGTATAATAATTTCATATTATGTTTTGTTATGTTATGTTTATGATGTGATAGAGTAATCAACAAGCATAAGGATAGATAGAGTCATGAAAGATCAGAGATGAAAAATTGGATATGATTATGATTGTTTTTTTTTTTTTTTGAAAGCATATGAAAATACATTTTCCATTATATATATACATACATTCATACATACATATATATCAATATATATATATATGTGTGTGAATGTGTGTGTGTGTATTACATGTACGTTTATGTGTATATACACATGTATGACCAAAATTATTTTCAACCCAAAGTTAGGTTTGCATTCTGCTCATTGAGTGGTGGTTCTCACCCCTCATTTTTTAGGTTAATGAGTTCTTATGAGAGTTATTTCAATTAGAAGATACTTTAGGATATTGCATGTCATTGAAATAAGGTATGTAGTACTTTTGATTTACATTTGGTGGTTAGTGGCTATCTAGTTAGACATTTGGTCCTCAAATATGAAAAAGTTTTATGAAAAGAATTTTATTTTTATTTTAAGAGTTATTTATATAAAGAAAACTTTTTCACAGAAATTATGCATATCATGGAATTTTTTTTTAAAAAAAAAAGGCACTAAGAATCATTTTCCTTAGTTATTTTTATGATTTCAAAAGATTAAGAAAATTTTAGCAAGGTCATGCTCATGGGTTCGAAAATCACCATCGGGTGATTTGTGCTAATCACATCCCTATATTTTAGGATGTGACACAAGCTTAGCAAAGCAACCAAATACATGAAAAAAGGAAGGCGACAAGAGCTCAATGAGAAGATTTAGGATGCAAGGTGAATCGTATAGTTAGGTTAGGTTAGAAACAAACCCATAAACCCTAGATATACTAAAATGTGCATGACAGAACAATTTAAGGATGCATTGTCTTAAGGGGAAGAATTTATAACACCCTCTAAGATTAACCTTACTAGGCTTGCACACAGGTTTGGTAAAGTAGCTTGAAGGCCATTGGGTTGGTTCCAGATGGTGAACTAACCAATCAAGTGGTTTACTAAGATCGTTTAATTGGCCAGTGTTAGATCTGACAATACCTTATGCATGGAATTCAAGGAAACAAAGTCTTAGTGCAGCCAAGATGTCCCAAGGAGCTTAATCCTTGTCAGGAAGAAGTTCTAGCGCAACCCCAATTTGAAAGTGCAAAATTGAGGTAATACAATTGAACTGAAAACAAATTTGAGTTTGTATTATCTCATCTCTGTAATTTCTTTCAATTTATTCAATAAATTACTCAAGTTATGAGATATTATCAAGTATGTGAATTAGGCCTAGGACCATAAGATTTAGGGATTCCCTTTAATAGGATAGTGAGAATTTCTATCCTCAGCTTCCTTTTTCTATGCAAAATTAATATTTCAAATTGTCCAAATGATTTCTATGTGATGGGAAGCAGGAAAATTAGACCTAAGCAAATAACAATTGCATAATGAATAGATTTAGAAAATAATAATTATGTAAGCATGATAGGTTTATGTTATGCATGAAATGTTAGGACTATGAATGGAATCAAGATAGGACCTAGACATGATTATGTTCCATGAACATAAGAAACATGAGCAGTCCAAAGAGAATCAATAGAGATTTAGATCATGTTAGAAAGTAGCAAAATGAATTCTAATTGAATTATGTGTTATGTTTAAATACTGCTTCTATGTATGGGTAGAATTAGCCTATGGCTTAGCTTGGAATAAAATCACATTCTAATTGGATATTCTTAGATATCTAGCTATGCTTGTTTTCATGGAATATGATATCATTCATCCATGATTTCAGATTTCCAATATTTTCTTATCAAATGAACTTTAAAAATGGCTATAAAACTTTTTTTTTGTATTTTCAAATTAAATTGCTTCAAAATTTTACTTTTTTAGATTTTCATGAGTTTTTCATTGAAAAATGTTATTTTTATAAATGTCATATTTTGTGTTATTGGCGTTATTTGGATATGAAGTTCATCGAACAGAGAAAAGATCTAGAGCAGAATTCAACTCCGCCAAAGAGACCTCGATCATCGGAAGAAGGCTACGAAGGCCCGCTATGCCACCAAGCCTCGTTATACCACAGGACCTAAGATATAAAGGGTTATGATTGTGCCGACCAAAACCAATAGGCGACCAAACGAGAATGAAGGTAATGACCTCGAGACCTCGACCCACGAGCTCCCCTTTAGCCCATCGCTAGCCAACGATCGTACAAAGTCCAGTCAGTAGCCTGAAAAGCACCGAAAGAGTTGACAGCTTAGGCCTCAAGCAATACATCAGCTCTCCAGAAATTTGACAATGATTTGCCCAGCATTAATTGTCTGACGGCAAGCATTTAATGCTAAGAACGGCGAAGATGATCATTTTACCGATCAAGAAAATTACTCTTGTGACCCTCTCCCTTACTATAAATGGAAGGGAAGGGACCATAGGAAATGAAAGAGAGAAAAAGGCACAGAAGACCCCACCAGTAAAAGAAAACCTCTTGTATCCATTATCTTTATTAAGGATACACACTGTATATTGCGGTCTAGCAAGACCTTTGGGAAAGCAAGTAACAAAAGAGTAACGTAGACGTAGGGGCTGATAACTGCCTTTGGTCGAACCATGATAAGTCGTCGATGTTGTTGTCCTCTTTCTAACTTTCTCCTTAAACTTCAGCTTCTCATTTTCATTCTTTCTCAAGCATGCAGTCAGGGGTGTTGTACTAAGGAGACCAGTTGACCAGATTTTGGTGTCAATATTTTGGCGCTAGAAAGAGGGCCCCCACTGCATATTCCCACTACATTTCCTCATTCGTAACCCCCAAAGAAGCTCTGACAGACATGATGGCAAGGAAGAAAACCATCGGGAACACCGAGGCTCCTGCCGATCAATCAGAAGGCCAAAGGCAGCAGCAAGACACGAACACTCCTATGATAGGCCCCGAAATCGGTGACATACAGACTTGGCAACCGTGCCAAGAGGCTCTCGACAAGTGCCAGGAGGCTTTAGAGAACACCTTAAAGGAATTAGCTGACGTGGTCCGTACGTTGTCTCAGGTGCACGCCCGAGATGCACCTAGACAAGGACAAGCAGTTACCATTGAAGACGAATGTCGTCACTTGGAAACTCTACATAATCGACATATCGGGATAGAACGTCAGCAGACTCATTCACTTTATTCCTCCAGTTCCCGATCAAGATCTGAAGTCCATCGACTTCAGGAGAATGGCGAGAACGAGAGAAACGACAAAGAGTCATGTCGAAACGAAAGCTTGAAAGGGATCGACGGCAGCGGGGAGTCAGATCACAGGTCAATTGATTGCGAATATGGCACGAAGCAGGGAACCTCAGATCGATGTCATCACCGAAAGCAGGAGCAAAAGAACCAAAGGCTTCTGATCATCAGCTAAACCCTCGGGACCCAAAGGTCGAAGAACTGCTTCAGAGAATGGAAAGACTGGAGAAGAATTCCACCCCCCAAGAGAAACGTGAATCTTGCGAGGGTAGAACCCCCCCTCTCTCACCAAATTGAGATGGAGCCTTTCCCCCGCAGGTTCAAATTTCTAAATATCCCCTGTACAATGGGAATAGTAAACCTCACAATCACTTGGACGCTTTTAACATCCAGATGAATCTACAAACTACCAACCCATTGGTGAAGTGTCGAGTCTTCCCGGCAACCCTCGGGGAGATACCGTTAACTTGGTTCAGAAGCCTCCCAGCCCGTAGTGTAAAAAGCTGGGATGAATGTTAAACCCAATTCCTTGACCAATACAGGGCACTAAAAAGGTAGCTCACCCCTTCGTATCACTTGGCCACAGTTTTCCAATGAAGAGACGAATCGCTCAAGGATTATATTACGAGATTCTGACAGGAAATCAGAAATGTTAATAGTCCGTCCGATGAAAGCATCCTTCCAGCGATCTCTGCTGGGCTTCGGAAGGACGGGAAACGATATGAAGACATATACAAGTCCCTTGTCAAAAGCCTAGGCAAATTCTACGAGCAGGCCACAAAGGAGGTCCGTTAGGAAGAAACTTTTAGCCCTAAGAAGCCGAAAAAGAGAGATAATGGGGAAATTCCCAAGGAAAGAAAAGGAAAGAGAACGAGAACAACAAAAGAGGTTGAGAAGATGGCCTAAGGGGTCAGGTCACAAAGAAAGTCTGAGCCAAGCCTCATCAGCCTCTACATCACTACGAGACTTACACTGCTTTATCAGATGTTCCCGACAAAATCTACACTGCGGAAAGAGGAAACAAGGACTTTGGATGACCTAGGCCCATCAAGACCCCCGTTGATAGAAGAAACCAAAATAAGTTCTGCACCTATCACATAGAGGTAGGGCACAATACATCAGACTGTTAGGCGCTAAAAGATGCCATTGAAGACCTAATCAAAAGAGGTCGCTTAGGAGAGTACGTGGCAGGAGCCCCAGGGTAGAGATCCTGCACCACCGACAACATACATCACGGCACCATCGGACCCCTGAGAACGAGGGGGCGCCTTCTATGAGAACGATATTCACTATTCATGGTGGGCCCCATCTCAGCAGCACGACAAATCGATCGTGTAATCATTACATTTGAAACACGTGTCATGTTTTCCTTGCCAGCCATGAACAAGATGGCAGACTTACCAAAAAGGCTAAGGCTGTCGCGAATGATATCACGTTCACCAGAGAAGACACGACGAGAGTGCGCTACCTGCACAATGACGCTATCATCATACGAGCGAAGATAGCCAATGTGGAAGTCAGGAGAATAATGCTGGATACCGGAAGCTCTGTAAACGTGATGTACAAAGCATGTTTCGATTAGATGGGCATGGAGATAAGACAAACTGATCCATCACTAGCCTCCCTTTATGGATTCACCGGGGATGGGATACTTCCGATAGGGCAAATCAAGCTCCCGCTCACCATAGGAGACTCGGGCTCTCAGGCCATTACCATGACAAATTTCTTGATCATTGATTGCCCTTCAGCATACAATGTGGTGCTAGGACGACCTGCCATGAATGAGCTCAATATGCTAGTATCAACCAAGACACTTGTCGTGAAGTTCCCTACCCTAGACGGGACGGGGTGTGTCCAAGGAGAACAGCAGGCAGCCCGTCATTGTAACAAAGAAGCGGTCAAGCTTGGGGTGCAAAAAAGAAAGGTGGACATGGTCTACGGTGGATACTCCCGCCCAATGAGCGAAAAAGGGGTTGCTTACAACCTAGATCCTAGAGAAATGGACAAGGAACAAACCGCAAGGCCAATTGAAGATCTGGAAGAAATACGATCAGTGAGAAAGACGAGGAAAAATGCCTAAAAGTAGGAAAACAACTCCCACCTGACGTGAAGACACAACTGGCGGACTTTCTCAGGGCGAATACGGATGTTTTTGCTTGGAACCATGAGGATATGGAAGGTATCGACCCAAAGATAATGTCCTACTTGCTGAACATCGACCCTCTAGCTAAGCCTGTTTGTCAAAAAAGGAGGCCAATGACCGTTGAGCGCTACGAGGCACTCAAAGAAGAGATGGACAGACTTCTGGCCAACAAATTCATTAGGGAGGCATGATATCCCACCTGGGTATCTAATCCAATCCTCGTTAAGAAAAAGAATGGGAAGTGGAGAACGTGTATCGATTTTACAGATCTAAATCAAGCTTGTCCAAAAGATAGCTTCCCCTTACCAAGGATGCACTAGCTTGTCGACGCAACCGCGAGGCATGAACTCCTAAGCTTCATAGACGCTTACTCAGGATACAATCAGATCCCGATAAACACATGGGATGAAGAGCACACCTCATTTGTCACCGATCAAGGATTGTATTGCTATAAAGTGATGCCCTTCAGACTCAAAAATGCAGGGGTGATGTACCAGCGACTAGTAAACAAAATGTTCCAGGGGCAAATCGATAAGACAATGGAGGTTTATGTGGATGACATGCTTGTAAAGTCCAAACGGCTCATCGATCACATCCACGACCTGGATCAAATGTTCTAGATCCTGAGAAGATACCGGATGAAGCTAAATCCCTTCAAATGCACCTTTGGCGTATCCTTGAGAAAATTGCTCGATTTCGTAGTCAATAACTGAGGGATCGAGGCCAACCCAGAAAAAATCAAAGCCCTTCTCGACATGCGCTCTCCCACTGGCCCCAAAGATGTCCAAAGCCTGAACGGCCAAGTCACCGCCCTAAGCCAGTTCATCTCAAAAGCCTCTGATAAATGCATCCCTTTCTTTGACGTCCTTAAGAAGGCCAAAAGGTTCGAATGAACCACGGAATGTGAGGACGCGTTTAGGAAACTCAAAGATTATCTCGCCAGGCGCCTCTAATTTCCAAACCAAAAGAAGGAGAAAGGCTGACTATCTATCTGGGGGTATCACAATACACCCTAAGTGCGGCCTTAACACGAGAAGAAAGGGGCATTCAGCTCCCCATATATTACATAAGCAAAAGGCTAGTGGATGCAGAAATAAGATACTCCCCTATGGAGAAACTTACCTATTGCCTGGTCGTAGCCTCGAGGAAATTGCGACCATATTTTCAGGCTCACAGCATCAGAGTTCTTACACAATATCCCTTGAGGAAAATTCTACATAAAACTGATGCCTCCGGGCGACTGCTTAAATGGGGCAATAGAGCTCACCCAATTCGATATCGAATATAAGCCCAGAATGGCCATCAAAGGGTAGGCACTGGTAGATTTCATTGCCAAATTCACAGGACCCATAGGGCAAAAGGCAGAGGTCTGCGAGGCCCCCTGCTGGGAACTATTCATCGATAGGTCATCTAACAACCAAAGGTCTGGCACTGGGATACTTCTCGTTAGTCCGGAAGGACATAGAATCTTTAGCATCTTCAGGTTTGAATTCCAGGCCACAAACAATGAGGCTGAGTATGAGGCCCTGCTAGTAGGACTACGTTTGGCTAAGGTGGTGCAAGCAGAAAAACTAAGAATATACAGTGATTCACAACTCATAGTTGGTCAAACGAAGGGCAAGTACCAAACACGCGAACCCAGGATGGTGCAGTATCTTCAAAAGGCCCGGGAACTACTGGAATCCTTCCAGTGGGCCGAAATCACCCAGATCCCACGAGCTCAGAACACTCATGCCGACACTATGGCTCAGTTATCCACAATGAATGAGCCGGATCTTACAGGATCAATCCCAGTGGAACACCTTTTATCCCCTAGCATCGAACAACAAGAAGAAGTCAAAGTGATCGCAGGCGGATCTACCTCTTTTATGAGCCCCATCATTAACTTCCTAAAAAATGAGATCTTGCCAGGAGATAAAGTCAAAGCGCGATGCCTACGGGCACGTGCGATGAGGTATTGTATTTGCGATGGCATCCTTTACAAGAAAGGATTTTCAACTCCCCTCTTGAGGTGCGTGGACAGAGAAGATGGCAACGCTGTTCTAAAAGAGATTCATGCAGGACATTGTGGAAACCACGCTGAAGGGCTGTCATTGGCCCAAAAAGCCCTGCGACAAGGGTTCTATTAGCCAACCATGAGGCAGGATGTGATGAGTCTCGTCAAGAAATGCAACAAATGCCAGAGATTCGTGAAAGTGCCCCAAGTTCCCCCGGCTTATTTGAAGCAAATGGTAAGCCCGTGGATTATTTTACAAAGTGGGCTGAGGCTAAAGAACTAGCTGAAATTTCATCTTCCAAGGTCCTAAGCTTTATCTGGAGTAACATTATTTGCAGGTATGGGGTCCCCTAACAAATAGTCACCGACAATGGGACCCAATTCATGAGCAAACAATTTGTTAATTTTTGCAACAATTTTGGAATTATAAAGAGTTTCACATCCGTGGATCACCCACAGAGTAACTGGCAAGTACAAGCCATCAATAAAATCATTAAGAAAATTTTGAAAACCAAACTAGAGGTAAGAAAGGGAACATGGGCTGACGAGTTACAAACAGTGTTATAGGCATACCGAACTACTCCCTGTAGTTCAACAAGAGAAACCCCCTTCTTAATGGTCTACGGATGCAAGGCGATAATTCCCATGGATTTGAAATCGCAACGCAACGAAGACTTACCTTCTAACCAGGGGAAAATGACTAGCTACTCGCTGCAAGTTTGGGCCTTGTGGAGGAAGCGAGAGATAAAGCTAGCCTCAGGATTGTCACACATTAGCAGCACATCGCAAGATATTACAATCGAAGAGTGCAATCTCAAAGGTTTAGCCCAGATGATCTTGTTCTACGCCTCGTCCTGCCAGGAGCACACAAACCTAGCGAAGGAACCCTAGGACCAAATTGGGAAGGCCCATACTTGATAAAACGAGTCATGAGTAACGGTGCCTATCACTTAGCTGATAAAGATGGAAAGGAACTCCCCCCTGCCTGGAAAGCCAAGCATCTACGTCAATATTACCAGTAAAAATCAAAAAAATTTAACTATATAAAAATATTATGTACTCCCCACTCGATGTAATTTTGAAAAGAGTAATAAAGTCTAATGTGATGTAAGGAAACGGTAAAGACGAATTCATAATCATACGAATAAATTGCCAGAATTTCACAAAGTCATCAGTTACAGCCTAAAAAAAAAAATAAGGTACAGGATTCTCAAAGGCATCAGAGGTAGGCTTGTTAGGGACCTCAAACGGTAAAGGAACAATCTCTTCTGAGGGAATTTTCATCTCAGCACCCCGTTCCTTGTCTAGGGAATCTATCTCAAGGGCATCCCTTTTGAAAGACTCAACGGCCTCCACGGCCTGTGACCCAAAGAATGAAAAGTCCATCTCCGGATGCTTCTCCCAGAGGGTAAAAAGGAAGTCCTTGCAAGTTTGCTACCTCGACTCTTTAGCAACAACGGTCACTCATGAAGACATCTCAGCTTTTGTAAGATGAAGCTCCTTCCTCACCTCGTCCAGTTCCTTTTTAGCGGTTTCGGCCCCACGACGTGCGATGTCTGCTTGTTGTACCGCATCATCAGCGGATTCATTGGCTATTTGAAGGCGTTTGTTTACGTCCTCCAACTCTATCTTTACCTTCTTCAAATCTATTGAAACATGCCCAGATGTTTCTTTAGCGATCTCATGACGTCGCACCTCATCTGTGAGCTTGGCTTCCATCTCTTTGATCTTCTTGCGCGACCCCTGATTCTCAGCAAGAAAGGCCACTAGGTCATTTGCGAGGGAAGACTCCTTGTCTTCTTGTTCCCATGCCAACTCCTCAATCTTCAACAGCGTCAGAACATTTTGTGAAAGAGAGAAAAGAAGAAAGGAGGGACATAAGTCACTAACCACGAGATTGCCACCAATATCGAAAGCAAAAAAACTTACCACGAGGCCGTGGCAAGCAGCATATCCCGCAAGCCTCCCTATGGTGCAATCATCGGCTTCCAATGCCCTAACCTTTTGCTTTGGCCCCAGGATCGTGCTCATGTTTTGAACTAAGGTCAGAGCATACTCCTCAGTCCAAGAACTGACCTCCGTAAGAAGAGGAACAAAGTCACCCTCACTGCTGTGAAAAGGTGCTCTCCATTTTCTTTTGTCAGCCTTTCTCCTCTTAAGAGGGGGATCGGACGGAACGAGGGTCTCAACCGCGCCCGCTGCCTCAGAGCGAGGTGGCGATAATGTCCCATAAGGAGCAACTACGAGCAATGGTGACAACACAGTGATTTCTGGATCCGTGCCGTCAAGGACAGAAGCTTTGTCTGTATGAGGAGGAGGAGGAGAATCCACTGCAACAGCTGGAAGGCGTCACTTCGCACCATGAGACGGGGCAATTTTTAAAATGAGGTCCATGATATCGTTGTAATTGTCAAAATTGGCAGGACAGACCTTGGACACTCGTCAAATCCCAATCTCCTCTGTGACTTTGATGTTCAAAAGAGGAGCAAGACCGTACAGGCAAAGTTGAGATTCGTTAAATTAGAAATCATTCTCGAACCCGCTCGCCAACTTGAGGCTGTCCAAAACCCCGAGCTCTCCTGCCCCCAAGGAAGGCGTCTTGCCAGTCCCAACTGTCAAAAAGAGAAGAAAAAGGACGTCAGTAATACAAAACAAGAGAAAGACGAGTTGGATGATACATCGCCTTATGCGACAACTATCAGCTAACTTACCAGGAGAAAGAACAAAATCAAAATTCTTGAGGTATTGCAATGAAGGGCAGGATACGTAAAACCAACGAAATTTATAAGGTCCTATATTAGATTTTCCTATCGCAGTCCCCTTCGGAAGAATATCTTTATATGGTGTCCTCCTGGCCGTAAGATAGTACAAACCATCCGACACATTCGCACATCTGAGGTCGTAGAGATAGCATAGAGTCTCAGGGGACGGCGGCGGTAGGTGATTTCCCAAATAAATTAAAGCAAGCAAAATAAGCAACGCATACGAATTAGGAGTGAGTTAGAACGAGCACAATTTCACCCTGTTCAAAAAATCAATAATGAAAAGAGGAATGGGGAATCTAAAATCGGCTGTAAAATGTAGCAAACTCATGGCGATAAAACCCTTAGGGGGATGTGCAGTATGATCATCCGCCGTAGGAACCATGGCGCTACACCCTCTCGGCACCCAATGTGAATGAACCGCGAGTTGAACGTCACGTCGTTGCATTGTAGACGCATGAAAACTAAAAATACAACAATCATGGGATTCTCTTACTGCGATGCTTGGACCCTCTAAAGGTCTTTGATGGGCCACGAACGATGGAGCCTTGCCCCCTCTGCTAGGTGCCGCCTCTCCAATAGATCGCATCCTCATTGCCTTTAAAGTAGCTTCCATCTCCTCGTCAACATCTCCCATCTAGCAACGGTATTGCACATGACCTGCTTCCATCTACAAAGGAAGAAAGCCAGTTAGGCTACTGCGAGCAAGCCACACCAGAATTAAAAAGCCTAAGAACCCCACGGATCACAAGCCATGCACAACCCAAGCCTCCACACTAATCACCCAAAACCGCACTAGGAGAAGGGAAAAGAAAGAAAAAGGGAATAGTCCCGAGCTACATGATCAAGGCCTAGCAGGAAACACCAGGTAACCCAGGGACAACTGACAAGATGACCCTATTCAATCAAGCTAGATGGAATCCCAGAAAAGTAAACTAACAGTAAAACTCGTCTAGCTAACTAAAGAGAAGATCCCTAAAGACTCAAAAGACGGGAAAAATGGACAGAGACTTACCAAAATCTCTTCAAGCATGAAGGTCGAAATGTGCTTGCAGCTTTGACAGGAAAAATCCTGGGACCAGGGGAAAAGACCAAAGAATAGCTGGAGACTGAGCAAAACAAGCCAGAAATGAGAGAAGGAAGATTTTCAAATGAGAAGGGACAAAGGAGTTCCCCTGGCTTAAAAAGGGGGACAACCCTACTGTCAGATCAGAAGGGTTGTTGGCTACCCACGATCCGACGGCTAGGGGGACACGAAAAACAATAAATGATGGTACAGAAAATTGCATGAAAATCCAGAAAACCATAATTAGCCACCGTCATAGAGAAAACAAAAAGCCATGCATGCAGAACAAACAGACGAATCGAGCAGTTCGAACGGCCATCGTACGCGAAAAGACCAAAGGGCTCGAGCAACGACCTTGCATCCAAGTAGTGTGCCAATCACACAAAATTCTTGCGCAGGTCAAGGGCTCAAAAAATGATCTCGCATCCAAGTAGTACACAGAAGGCGTAGAATTCTTGCGCGAGCCGCATCCAAGTAATGTGCTTGCCCCGCACAGAATTCTTGCGCAGAATGATTTTGCGTCCAAGTAGTGTGCCAACCGCATAGAATTCTTGCGCAGGTTGGGGGCTCAAAAAATGATCTCGTGTCCAAGTAGTACACAGAAGGCGTAAAATTCTTGCGCGAGCCGTGTCCAAGTAATGTGCTTGCCCCGCACAGAATTCTTGTGCAGAACGACTTTGCGTCTAAGTAGTGTGCCAACCGTACAAAATTCTTGCGTAGGTCGGGGGCTCAAAAAATGATCTTGCATCCAAGTAGTATGCAGAAGGCATAGAATTCTTGCGCGAGCCTCGTCCAAGTAATGTACTTGTCCCGCGCAAAATTCTTGCATGGAACGACTTTGAGTCCAAGTAGTGTGCCAACCGCACAGAATTCTTGCGCAGGTCGAGGGCTCAAAAAATGATCTCGTGTCCAAGTAGTAAGCAGAAGTCATAGAATTCTTGCGCGAGCTGCATCCAAGTAATGTACTTGCCCTGTATAGAATTCTTGCACGGAATAACTTTGCGTCCAAGTAGTATGCTTGCCCTGCACAGAATTCTCGCACAGAAGAATCTTGCATATATACAAAGCCCCCACCAGACGGAAGACTCCCTCAAAACACTAATCAATGACAGAGAACTCGATAGTCCGACCCCTCTATTCAAAGCCAAAAGCAAAAATCAAGATATAACTCTCTCCTCGCAGGACGAGTCGAGATTTGGGGGACTTATGTTATTAGCGTTATTTGGATATGAAGTTCATTGGACGGAGAAAAGATCCAGAGCAGAATTCAACTCCGCCAGAGAGACCTCGATCATCGGAAGAAGGCTACAAGGGCCCGCTATGCCACCAGGCCTCGTTATACCGCAGGACCTAAGATATAAAGGGTTATGATCGTGCCGACCAAAACCAATAGGCGACCAAACGAGAACGAAGGTAACGACCCCGGGACCTCAACCCATGAGCTCCCCTTTAGCCCATCGCTAGCCAATGATCGTACAAAGTCCAGTCAGCAGCCTGAAAAGCACCAGAAGAGTTAACATCTCAGGCCTCAAGCAATACATCAGCTCCCCGGAAATCTGACAATAATTTGCCCAGCATTAATTATCCGATGGCAAGCATTTAATGCTAAGAACGGCGAAGATGATCATTTTGCTGATCAAGAAAATTACTCTTGTAACCCTCTCCCTTACTATAAATGGAAGGGAATGGACCATAGGAAATGAAAGAGAGAAAAAGGCACAGAAAACCCCACTAGTAAAAGAAAACCTCTTGTATCCATTATCCTTATTAAGGATACACACTGTATATTGCGATCTAGCAAGACCTTTGGGAAAGCAAGTAACAAAAGGGTAACGTGGATGTAGGGGTCGATAACTAGCTTTGGCCGAACTACGATAAGTCCTCGGTGTTGTTGTCCTCTTTCTAACTTTCTCCTTAAACTTTAGCTTCTAATTTTCATTCTTTTTCAAGCATGCCGTCAGGGGTGTTGTACTAAGGACACCAGTTGACCGAATTTTGGTGTCAATATTTTGTAAATATTTTATTATTTTAAAACTTCTTTCATTTCATATTATTTGATAACATGTCAGACACACAACATGTCTTTTAGATTTAGTAGTTTTTCTTTGGAAAATTTATTTATGTAAATTTTCCCCATAATTTTCATGAAATACTCATGTGCATGTAGGATTATGTTAGAAAAAGTAGATTTCCAACAGGGACCTTAGAAGGAGTAGGTTAACAATTCATTGCAAGTAAAGGATATGATTTCCTTTAAGCAGTCCATTAATTAGGAAAGCATGTTTAAGAGATGATTGTGTATATGAACTAGCACAAACTAACTAGGATTTGGAAGACCTATGTGCACTAGGAGAAGAATATTACAATTTTCTAGTCATCAGGAATAATGACTCGTGATTTAAGGTATGATGTAGGAGGGCACACTTTACATGGCATGTTATTAGGGGAATACAATCTTATATGGTATTTCATTGAGGGTATACAATCTTTTATTCATTGCTCCTTCCATTGTCCTATAATGTCAATATAATTATGCATGACTTACCCATGCCTTAACATAGTGAAGTAGTCATCACTCCTTATTAATTATTTTGATTGACCAAATGGTCCCATACTCACTATACTCAAATAGCCTTCCACAAAATTACCATAAAGCCCTTTTTTGGTATGCACATGATGATATGATACATGATATGAGATAGATAAGATTTTAGGTTATGCATGATCACGTAGAGATAAATTAAGCAAGACTAGAAAAAATAAAGATGATTAAAGTTGCATGCAGAGGTTTTGTGTGTGTGTGTGTCTTTGTATGACTAAAACATTTTCTACCCAAAGATGGATTGGGAATTTTCTGCTCATTGAGTACTTAGATGGTACTCACCTATGTCTTTGACAATTTCAAGTTAGTGGAATCATTAAGGATATATTAGTCATAGGAGACTCCTTAATTTATGTGTATGCTATCAAATGCATGGATCCCTTGATTACATTTTAGTGATTTCTATCCAACCAACTAGATAAAGATTCAAATGTTTCATGATTTTTGAAAAGATGATATTTGTTTTCAAAATCAAGGAAAAGTTTTATAAAAATGATTTCTTATTAAAATATTGCATATCATGGATTTTAATTTCAAGGTGCCAAATTATATTTTCAGCATTGTTTTCTTAATTTTTGAAATAAAAAGGTTTTGAAAGTAAGAGAATGTTCATGGGTTTATGGATCTCCACCTAGTGATTTGTGTCAATCATGTCCCCAGAATTTGAGATGTTATAGCCAATACTGGCACTAACACTTTCTAATGCTAAATTCTTGCCTAACACTTGGCATAGGGTCATCTTGTGCTTTCTCTTGTTAAAAACTTCTTGCAAACACAAACAAATCATTAAATAATTAAGTATGTAATATTTGATAACTAAGCTTGCTTAAAAGTAAGATTGTAGTGAATGTTATGAAAATACTTACAAAAGAATTCTCAACTCTACATGATAGCCATTTCTTCATGGTGTGAGTGTAGTGGAATAAACCGTGTTAATGTGTAAATTTAGTCAACCCAAGTCTAGAACCCCAAACTACAATTTGAGTGTAAGAGAGAGAGAGAGAGAGAGAGAAAGAAAGAGATGAAGAATAAGAAGACACCAGAAGTTTTTAATATGGTTCAGCTGAGTGCAATGCTTACATTCATGGTTATTTTATTTCTTAATATTTTTGCTGAATATTTGTTGTTTCTTTCTTGATTCCTTTTGTATAATGATTTCATCCCCTTTTATAACAGCTGGGGTTATAGTTTGAATCTAATTTAATAATTGAAAAGAATCCTAAATTGATTTATATTGATTACCTCACAAATAATAATTGGATTTCCCTGAATTGATAGATAATAATGGATTTTCATTAAAATAGGCAACTGAATGGATTTTCCTGGATTGATGGCTGGAAAAGCATACTTTGAGCTATGGACTAAGCCTCATCCTCAACAACCTGAGGTTACTACTTTGACCTTTATTAACTAGTGACCTGAGTTCACATTTGGTGAGTTGATACCTTGCTTCAGCAACCTCAATCTTGGATAAACTGGGTCCTTATTAGGTGGACTTATCCATCAGACTTTTACTAACCCATTTATATAGTTCCAAATTTACCCATAACAAATCGCCTACACTCAACTCAACCTAGTCTCATATATCTATGCATAGGGATATATTTTGTATATTTTATATATTGTTAAATAGATTAAATGATCACTACATATGTATTGAATTGAAAGATATAGAAAACCTTGTAGAGTATATTCTTAGAGACTAGAATGAAACCACCAATGTATAGAGGTAACTTTTGACCATTTGTAATCACTCGATCCTTCTTACCTTACTCTAAGTTGGACCTAAATTTAGAGTCTTCCCAATATTTAAGAAGTTCATCCTACTTTATGTGTCCAATCTAGTTTAGTTGAGTGAATATTTTCTTTTGAACCTTATGATCATGTCTTTCGTAGTAGTTGAACCCTCATGATTGAACTTCTTTTACATCTTCATTTTGTAGGAAAGTTTCCAATTCCAAAATTTTGTAGTTTGTTGAAAGGATTAATTGGTTATTATTATAATTGCATATAAAACCAATTTGAGAGATAATGCTTGTTAACACTTTACTGCAAACTCTTGATAAACATCGTGTGGATGGGCTCTAAGATAGACTTCCAAGTGGTTCATACACCCTCATACTTACTCTAACAATGTGGTGTATGGTGCTTATTGGCACATCAATCAAGAAGAATCTAGGTGATAAAAAATAAACATAATTAACAAATTAAGATAAAATAGTTAACTAAAAACAAATGCATTGACATACAAGGAAACTTCCCCCTCATATGGCATGATGATCTATTCAAGCACAAAAACTAGCATATTGGGGATGACTACAACTTATCCATAGGTGAATGCTTCTTAACACTACAAGAAATTAGAGTTTGAGTGGCAACAATTTAGTAAGAGATATTCCTTTCACTAAAGGCAATGCTTCAATAACAATATTTCAATGTTGTCATTGAATCATCAACATTAATGATAAGGTGAGATAATTGTCCAAAAACAATAATTTTTAGTGACCTATTTTGTTTTTTGTCACTATAACTATCACTAAAATTTTTATATTATTAGCATTAAACATATGGTGATATACCAAAAATATTATGAACAATGCATATTTTTTTAAAAAAAATGAGGTTTAGTGGTGACATAAATATGTTAACACTAAAAAAAGCTATAATGTCTAAAGGGTTCTCACAAATATTATGTTTTTAGTGATAACATAAATATATTGATACAAAAAAAAAAAGTTTTAGTAACAATATTAGTTGTCACAAGTATTATGTTTTTTCTAACAACATAAATATGTGGTCATTAAAAAAAACTTTAATTATGATATAGATTATCTTAAATATTATTTATATTCATACAAAAATTTTAAAATTATAGTTTGTGACAACAATAATCATCAATAAAGTCATTAATAGTGACAATAATGTATTTTTGTCATTGAATGTTAACCTTATAGTGACAAAAAAATTTGTCACAAAGATAATTTTTAGTGATAAGAGGATTTAATCGTCACAAAAAATGCTAGTTTACAATGACAACAAACCTTGTCACAAAATTGACGCTTGTAGTGACAAGCAACATTTGTCATCACAGAAATTATTAGTGACAGGATTTTTTGGTTCGAGAATATTATTGTTACTGAAAACCTTTTATAATGAATCACTAGCATTTAGTGACAACTTTTGTTGTCAATGAAAATAATTTTTCTTGTAGTGTTATAATTGGTGGTGCTAGTATGTATTTAGCCTATTTTAGTCCAAAGGGCACTTGTGTAGGTCCCAAAGCCTTTAATGAAATCTATAACACAATAAAAGGAAGAGAAAAGAGCTAGAAAATCCTTAGAAATGTCCAAAATGACATCAATTGTTAAAACACAAAGAGCTTGCTTGTACAAAACAAGCTAGACCCTAAGGCAACAAAATTGAAGCACTCAACATTGGGCCCACCTATGATATAATGGGGCCTACATGATACCATCCAGGTCGATTGGTAACAAAAACCTCACTTCTATGTCATTGGCTCATTTTTCAACTCATGGACCCATTTCCTAACCTAATATGACTTTGATTCATTGGAAACAGATCTAAAAAGTAGAAAACATAGTTCTTCCCCTATCCTTTTGTATTTTTCATGAAGATTGTGACTAGGTTGCTAGATTAGGCCAAGACCTAGAGAGGGGGAGTGACCTAGGGGTGGAATGGGTTTAGTTACAAGCGGTTTAACATAAGATATTTAACTGATCAAACATTTTGATTTAACATTTTGAAAATTTGATTTCAATCTACTGCTAATTTAAAATCACTCAAAATCAATTGTTTTGGTTTGTATCATATTCAAATGGTTTATTCTAGTTTAACATTTAAAGCTCCCTTCTGTAATTTTATTAAGTTACAATCAATTTTTTCTCTGCCAAAAACCAAAAAGAGGCTTAAAAAAAAAAAGCTATATCACCTATTACAATAAAATGGCCTAACTCAAATTATAAAATAAGCTCAGTTCCATTAAATGACTGACAACAGCAATACAAATTATCTATAATGATTTTCATTCACAACTTAATCATCTAAGGTTAGAGTCATACAACTAGTCATGTATCATTATATACACTTGATTTGAAATTACAAGTCTAAACATTAAACAATATTGAAACTAACTCATGACACCCCATATCAACAAAAGGGATGCTCTACTATTGTAAATTTGCGTTAGTGTATGTCTATAAAAAAAAAAAAATAAGCTTCATTAGTTTTGGAGTGGGTGTTGCTAATTAGGCTTGGAGTGTTAATAGAAGCAAGATGGCTTAACACTTAAGAGTTTATTTAATCGATCAGATCTTGTTAATTTTACTTATAAATTTTTTGACTTGATTAACTTGATTAGAATCGATTTTTTTTTACATTGTTCTCAACCATTTTAAATCATTATATTTATTTAACTAGTTTAACTTGTCTGTTTTACAAACAAGTCAATCTGTTAGGATTGGTTTGGCCCAATTTGCAGTCCTAGAGTGAACTTTGGCTTCACCCAATACCCTTCCCTTTGGAGCTATCGTATATCGTCCTCGATTTTTTCACAATTAAAATGACTTTATATTAAAGATTATTCAAGTAAATTGGTTTTCAAGATGGTGATGTTAGCCATATCTATTTTCTTTAATTATTTAAAATCCATTGTTAAGAAGATATTTGACACTATTATAAGCAATTTTCCTTGGTTCTAATAGGAGTTATATTTTGTCAAATAAGAATCTATTTTTGGCTTTATTCTTGGATTACTAATATATTGAATATTACGATTAAATTTATCAAGATATTTCTCTTAATTACCTTTTGGGTAGACGGCTAGTGAAGTAACCTCATTATATGTAAATGTTTGCTTAGTAAATAAAATTAATTATCCACATTACTTCACATTGTCTCATTAAAGGTTTTGGTTTTGGGAATTCAGGCTTACTTGGATTCATAGGACTTTCCATGGGCTTGAGCACTGGTTAGGACCCAAGGTTAGGTTGAGACAGAAAAAGTTTTAGAAGTATAGATCTTGAAAATGTGCAAAAGACATAACTAGTATGATAAACTCATAACCTTAATCAACATATTCAAATACGGTCATCAAAAAGTCTTGACTTAAAGATTGTAGATATAATGGTTGCTGGTTCGAGAAAATCAAAGGTAAAAGAGGAAACATCTTAGAAGAAGGTGAACCTTGAGAGAAACTTCAAGGGAAAAGCACTCCAACCTAATGAACCTTGAATGCTACCTCAAATAACTAAGATCAAATAAAACCATCTACCTTAAAGTCATAAAGGCCAAAGCTCTTGAAGTGATAAGGACCACCACTGAGCTAAAACTTTGATAAGAACAATTTATAGAAAATATTTAGTAAGGTAACCCTAGAATGCGAATATGAGAAACAATGGAGACTTAATAAATCCCAGTGGCCGTGGTATATGTGAACTAGTGATGATATTGTTCTAAAATTACAAAAAAAAAAAAACATGATGCCAAAAAATGGTGATTCCAAGCGGTTGACCATAATAATAAAATCACCAAGGAAAATAACACTTGAATCATTGTGATTTAATTGTGGTTAAAATTAATTCTCTAAAACAATTTCTTAGGGAATGACTCCAAGAAAATGTTGATCCCAAAAGGCAGTTGAATTTTGAGATACTGTACTTAAATATCACATAATCCTAAGCAAAGTATTGTCAGATTGGAAAAATGCTCAATTTAAGTATGAAAAATTAATAGTTTCACGTAGGAAAAATTAGATTCTGGATATATTTAGCAAATAACAACAAAGAAAGATAAAATATATTCATTCATTGATGCTAGACAAGATCATCTTCAAGTATGAAAAATTAGATACCGGATATATTTAGCAAATGACAAGGAGAAATAAGATATATTCCTTCATTGACCTACAAGAGATTACAAAATGCCCTTTCATTATATTATTTCGATGCATTTGAGGATACGAAATTCTATGAATTACATGGAGATTCAAATCCAGAAAGTTTGGATGGGAAAAAGATGATTTCTTTGGATCTAGGCAGATCTACAAGAAAAACCATCCTAAAATTAGGGAATGTAATGTGCAATGCAGAGAAATACAAGCATAAACCCTAAATACAACTGATCTACATATACATTTCTAATGACCATGAATTACTACAATCACACTCATAAAAATCCATGGTGCGAGAAATAATCAAACTCATGCAATAATGATATATATGCAATTAAATTCATGTCAAAAAATATGATCATACAATTACAGACGACCGTGTAAAATATATTGCAATCAAACACATGCACAAAATCAGAATTACTGTAACTATATAATCATAATTCATATAGAAGAAGAAGCAAGCTACGCATCAAATAGACGAGGAGACATGAAATACTTATGTATATTGATGAACAAACCATTAGGATAGCATATAGTTGGATTCTTGGGGTGTGACCACCATTTTCGAGTCTGAAACCTGCCTCAGGAACTTCAATACATGCACACAAAGAGAGCAAGCAGTCAATTATTGCAATTTTGGGGTAAAACTTGCGTGTTTTCAACGACAATCAAGGGGTCTACTTTTAGTTGGAGCCAGGGAATGCTAATAACTCTTCCTATTGCCCTTAGAAATCAGATGAAAAATGTCCATATTTGATCTATTCACATTTTCGTTGTGGAAAATATAAATGGATAGGAAAAATCTCCATTCTCTAGCTTCTGGATCATGATTCCCAGGGGCCAATGACGTTGAAGTGGGGCCCACGGTACCAATACGACCCTAAATATGCCACATGGACCTATTGCCGCTGGGTCCAGTTTTGTAGCCTTAAGCTTTGGCTCGTTGTGTATAGGTCTAGTCCAGTGCATTTTGACCCCATTTTAGTGTTGTTTTGAATGTTCTGATGTGCATTTCAACTCTTTCCACTCCCTCAAGTTGATTTTTGGGATTCTTCCTTTAACTGTAGGTTATAAGGACCATCTTGGATGTTCTTGACGCCAAAATCGATGGTTTACAAATGCCCCTTATTGATCAAATCTTCTTTTAAAATCTTGATCAATGTTGAGAAAAGATGTCGTATTTTAGACCCGTCCTCCCTGATATCTTATGTTGTGTAACGAGTACGTGGACCCGCGATATCTTAATTGAGAGTACTTGGACTTAATTATGGATACTTGTACCTGCCGTGCCTTTATGGAGGATTCTTGAACCGTCGGACCTTGATTATGGGTAATTGGACCAATCGGGCCCTGATATTAGTTCTTGGACCTGGCGAGCCTTCATTATGTGTACTGGGTCCAGTTGAGCCTTAATTATGGGTGCTAGGGCATGCTGAGCCTTCCTCAAGAAGGGTTCATTCTCTCGTATGATTTATACAAAGAAAGGTTCTTATGCTAACATTTGAAGATTTATGCTAGCTAGCAAAGGTCCATCCTCATATCATTTTTATTTGCTCGTGTTGAACGAGGGAGGTACGCACGAGTTGATTATTTAACTTGATCTAAATGCTTGTGCGAACTTTAATGCATGTGCTTATTATCCTTGAGGAAACTTACTGTATTTCGGATTTTGGACCAGTTGGGCCAAGGAGGCCCATTAGTGCATGGATTTCATGATTATGAAAATAGCGATGTTTTCTTTTCTCTTGTATTTCTGAGTTGAGGGTATTTTGGTCATTTTAAAATTTTGGAATCCCTGAGGACACGATTTGTACATGGATTAGACATGTTTTGAACATGTTTTGTATGTGTAATACCTCGTAGACTAGGTCAGTATGAGATCAGACTAGAATAGTGTTAGAATAAAATTGAAACAAACCATACTGTACATATAGAATGAGATAAGGGCATAGAGATAGTTGGACTTACGACTGCAACTGAATCAAGTTAACTCATGAGCAACTCAATTTAATTCAAATTTTGGTTCAATAGGCCGAGCTCATAAGATAACTGAGCAATACATAAATTGAATTATCTAATTTATGTTTTAAATGAGTTGAGTTTGAACTAATGAAAGCTTAACTCATTTGATAGTAAATTGGCTTGATATATAGACATATAAATAAAAAATAAATATATGTATAAACATATACATTATAATATATATTATACTTTAAAATAAAATATTTGACAAAATTGATTATAAAATAATATATATTTTATTACTAATATATTATTTTATTTTTATAATTGTTTTATATTTTACTTAAATTAAAAATATTAAAAATTAAATTAATGATGGTTATCATTTAATAATCTTGGACTCTTTTTAGACACACTTTATGTTATAAAAGAGTGAAGACTAAAAAAATTTTGATAAATGATTTATTAATTTTATGTTAATGAGTCAAATAATCAAGTAAATAAGTTTGACTTCAAATTTATTCTATCAAACAACAAAGTTAGAAGAAATAATGGAAGAATTGGAAAATACAAAGTAAGTTATCTTTTTGATCTAGTTGTCACTAATCATAATGTAGTTTTATGTTTTGAGAAAATTTGTTATTTATGTTACATTAAGTATATTTATAATATGAATAATAGTATTATAGTACTATCTTCAGCCATTTCATATTTTTCATTTATTCTATGTTATTAAACTGCTAAACATATTTACTTTCATAAGTTTTTAAGCCATTAAATTGTGAAAAAAATACTCCATTGTTATAATTGATTTAAGTTTAATAAGCTGAGTCGTGCCACTCATAAGCTTTATTCAAACCAAACTTGTGTTTAAAAAGTTAACTCAAATCAATCTTGAGTCAAGCTATGAGCTAGAAAAACTTAGAGCAAATCAAGCCTGAGTTGAAACTAGCTCAATTTACCTCGATTCATTGTCAGCCTTATGATAATACGACATATTTAAATTATATATTAGAGACAAGACGAAGCTAATAATTACCCTTATCTGAATTTACAATATTTTTCATCATGTTGATTTAAGCAATTGACAAAATCCCTCCTCTAACAATCTCTAGTCTATTTAATTTTGTGAAAGACTTTACAACTTTCTAGTGAGAGAAAATTATCTATAACTAGCAACATAAAGTAGGGATTCATCGTTTTAATATAACATTCTGAGCCAGAATCCTATCCATCATAAGGTCTACCAAATTCTATAGTTTGGGTTCAATACCTGTAAAATTTTAGCATATAATGTCACAAAAGGGATCTAATTCATTTTGACATTAAACTTTAATAATATTATAAATAATTGTTAGTCTAAATTACAAATTTTTAACAAACTATCACTTCCCATAATTTATAATATGTGGCCATTTTTGTTTAATATCAAAATAAATTATTATGGTACTATTGCACCCATAGATCTATTAAAAACATAAGTGCCTAATAGTGCAAAACATTATATCTAGAAAGGTATAGTAATGTCATATATATTGCACACTTACACTTTATTGACCAAGACATTATATGTGCATAATGTGACTTACATAGCAATAGTTGTGACTTTGTGTAAATCTAAACACAACGATCCTAGCATTCACCTAAGATGCCAGATGAGAATTAATATTCTCAACTTAATGGTAAGACAAGGTCTAAATGTCTCTAAACAACATGTCATAACTAGGAAAAATTGTACACATCAACAATATATGGCAAAATGATGAATATTTCATTTAACATGTCTTAAAGATTTACAATAAATTCAATGTAATCACATCAGATACAATACTTTCACTAACATAGTATATCAAAAAGATTTAACTAAACCTATATTATTTACATGATAATGATACAATCCAATTGTTAAGCCATTGGTTAGTGGATCTACAAGCATATGATCCATGGAAACATGTTCAATACAAGTAACAAGCTCATGTATCTTCTTTCTCACAAATTGATACTTAGCATCAAAATATTTTGTACAAATAGAGATTTTATTATTCTAAGAGAAGATAATAGTAATAGCATTGTCACAGTATATAGTTAAGGGCCATGGGATGGTCTTAGTTATGTTCAAATTAGTAATGAAATTCCTTAACCATGTAGCTTTGCGAATAACTTCATAGCATGTGACATACTTTGCTTCCATAATGGATGTTGTTGTAATTAACTACTTGACACTTTTCCATGATACAACTCCTCCTTCCATCATAAAGATATATCAAAATGTTGATTTATGATCATTTGGAAAACTTGCAAAATCTAAATCTAAGTAGCTTCTAACCTTGAGATTTCTTGATCTCTTGTAGGTCAACATGTAGTCACTTGTACCCTGTAGGTACCTTATCACTTTTTTATCCCCAATCCAATGTCTCTAATTAGGATCACTCAGGTATCTCCCTAATACACCCATGACAAAAGCTATATATGGATGCATACATACCTAAGCATACATCAGGCTACCTATAACTAACGCATATGAGATTTTTTTTTCATCTTTTCTCTTTCTTCATCATTCTAAGGACATTGAGTCTCTAAAAAAATTTTACCCTTTTGTATGGATGTTGAAGCATGATAGGATGTTGATATGTTGAACTTTTTTTGGATTTTCTCAATATATGATTGCTAAGACAAGCCAAGTGCACTTTTGGAATCTATCAAGGTGAATTTCTATGCCCAATACAAATGAGGCGTTCCCGTGATCTCTCATTTCAAAATGCTCAAATAGCATTTGCTTTGTCTCAGTTAACAAGTTACAATTATTGCTAACAAGGAGAATATCATCAACATATAGTGCTAGCATTACAAAACTATTCACACTTACCATTATATGAATGCACTAGTCTACATTATTATACTTGAACCCAAAAGAAGTCACCATGTCATCAAATTTCATATACCATTATCTAGACAATTGCTTTAAACCATATGCAAACTTTCTCAGTTTACACACAAGATGTTCTTTGCCCTTATCTTGGAAACTACTTAATTGTCTTATATAAATTGTTTCTGACAAGTCACCATTGAAGAGTGTTGTCTTAACATCCATCTGATGTAACTCCAAATCATAGTGAGCTATCATTATCATAATAACTCAAAATGAGTCATTAGTAGAGACTACTTAGAAAGTTTCTTTGTAATCCATGCCTTCCTTTTGTGTGTAGCCTTTAGCTACAAGCCTAACCTTGTACCTTTCAATTTTCCCTTGAGCATCTTTCTTGGTCTTAAAAACCCATTTACATTTAACTAATTTACAATTAATAGGTAATTCAACTAGATCCCATATTTGATTCTTATGCATTGAGACTAATTCATCTTTCATTGCACTAATCCATGTTGAAGAATTAGGACTATATATGGCCTGGGCAAACATAGTGGGATCAATGTCTTCATTGGCATCATATTCATGTTCTTGCAAGTAGACCATATAATCATCCAAAATTATTGGTCTACACGTTCTGTTAGATCTCCTTTAGGGAATGTCCATAAGTATTTCCTCTAGTTCTATATCTTTTATCATAGATTGTACTCGATCAACCTATGGGATGACAAAAGATGACCCTACAATCTACAGCACTAGTGGACTTGCAATACTTTCTTTTTTGAAAATGGTGATACACGATACCTTACTCCCAGTATCTAGCTCATGCTTAAAATAAATGGTTTTATCTTTATCACTCTAGTTATATAAGTTGGACAATAGAATCTACTGCCTCTTGAGCCATTGTAATAGCATATGAAGAACCCAAAGATAGTTTTAGAATCAAGTTTCCTTATCAAAGGGATATACAATTTTACCTCTGCCTTACAACCCCAGACATGAAAATACCTCAGACTAGGCTTTTTACCATTTAATAACTCATAAGGAGTCTTAGGGTCTTTAAAGCATCACCACATAAAAATTTTGGCAACAAATAATGAGCAAACATGCATCTGACCATGTCTATAAGCATTTGTTTTTCCTTTCTACTATAACATTTTGTTCAAGTGCTCCAAGCATCGTATAACTGGTTTTGATGCCATACTTTTGCAAATATCCAACAAATGGACTTGGGTTTCTCCCAGTTTGATCATACCTATTGTAGTATTCACTACCTCTATCAAAGTTGACACTTTTAATTTTCTTTCCATGTCTCGGCTCAATCGTAGCTTTAAAAGCTTTGAAAGCACCTAATGATTCAAATTTTTTGGTAAGAAATTCTACCTATCCAAATCTGAAGTGATCATTTATGAAAGTGATGAAGTATTTGTAACCACTTATAGCAGTAGGGGTAACAGGCCCACTGATATCTATGTAAGTCAATTCTAGGGCTTCATGTTTTCTACTTTTTTTCCCCTTTTTATCTCTAGAAGGGAGTTTCCCCTTCATGCAGTGCACACATGTGTCAAAATTTGAAAAATCTAGATCATGCAGGACTCTTTCTTTTATCAATCTTTACATTCTATCTTTGGAAATATGTCCCAAATGCTTGTGCCATAATAAACAGGCAAAATGCATAATATTATATTGATTTTAATCTCTTGATTTGTTGTTAACTTGTGATTTCTTTGCTCTTTTTATTTTTGTTTAGTATTTTATTCTTTGGTATTGCTTTAGTCTGTATCTTTCTTTATAGGTCAGCAAGAAAGCTTGGAAAGGATGGTGAAAATGGAAGTTCGAAGCATATTTAGATTAAGGAGAAGTTAGGAAAGGAGCCCTGCGAAGAACATAACTCAATTGTGACTAAAGTAAGGAAAAGCAAAGAAGGCAACACTAAACACGACCTGGCCGTATCCCAGTATACGGTCATATTTAGTGCATTCCTCAGCAATTCTCTAGTGCAAAACACGCCCTGGCCATGTCATAGGATACGGCCATGTTTCGGACTCTATTACCCAGTATATAAGCCATTATTGTGCAACCAAAAGGTGAGGAGAGACAATTTTCAGATAGATTAGCTAGGCTTTCTATTTTTAAGACATTTTTCTGAGTAGATTGTTAGATACTCTTTTGGATAGAAGTTTTTGTGAAAATTCTAATTTATTTCATCACTTGGCATCTTAATTTTCTCTTTCAAACTTTATCTTTATTTTTCTACATTGTATTGAATATTATAAAGTACTTAATGATAATGAATCTGATTTTTATTTCCATTATGAGTGAGTAGATTTTTTTTTATTCTAGGATTAGGAATAACCCACTTATGGTCCCTTGCTGCTATATTGATTGATTTCCAATTATGATTACTTGGTATTGATTGATTCAACTGTTATGTTTGCTAAGTATTTGATAAAATGTTTGGCTATCATTTTATCTTATTTTGGATAGATAGTTGAAGTATTGAAAGGAAAAGATTATCACTAGAACCCTAACAATTGAATAAGGGAATTTTAATCATGAAAGTATATTAAGTTTCTTTAGGATTGAATTGATTAACATTGATCTTAAAGGGCTTAAATTAATTTAAACCATGAAAGTAGGTTCAATTAGGTTAATTTAAGTACTATTATTAGACCTTGAA
>JANHAO010000674.1:0-38597 GCA_026873985.1 Saraca asoca | reverse complement strand
TATTTATATTAAAAATATTAAATTAATATAAAATAATATTATATATTAAATTAATATATAAAATTAATTTATAAATTAATATATCACCCAATTTTGGATGGAATGAATATTCCATCATTTGATGAAATTTTGTATTCCATGGAATGCAAAATTCCATCAATTCTATTCAACTAAATCACATAATCCTTAATTCTCTCTCCCATTCATTTTCTATTCCATCCAACCAAACACACCCTAGTATTTAGCTCTTCCTCAGTCAACTATAGGCTTGCTTTGACTTATATCCTTGAACTTTCATGTAAATTCACCTTGTTGAAAAAGGTTTTGTAATGAAACTTTGCGTTTTATTTCTTACTTTTCCCAAGCATGTCATATTAGCAATTTAGTAGGCTGTAGCTGGCAACATGAAGAAGTCCTTACAAACTGTAACTCGATAATCATTAGATAAGATGAGTGCTTGTTAGGTCAATCAACCTCGGATAATATTAATTGAATTAATATGAATGGACTTCAGTTAATAAATCATGACTTAAAGGATATATGCCATGTTGCATGACCAATCAGTCGTATTAGCCCATCATGAATAACAACGAACTTGAGCACTTGAGCATTTGGGCTGGTAGCAAGTTTGAGTATTGGAGTGCTTGAGCAAGTTGCATGGATGCACCTTAGCCCACGTAAGAGTTTGGTGCCCAAGAAGGTTGCACAGAAGTGCCTTAGCTAGTACTTCTTGGACGAGGGGTCTCGGTGGGTCACATGGATGTGCCCTAGCCTATGCAAGAGTTTGGTGCTCGCCTCAACTAGCACTTCTTGGACATGGGGTCTCAGTGGTTTGCATGGATGCGCCCTAGCTCACACAAGAGTTTAGTGCTTGCCTTAGCTAACACTTTTTGCATGCGGTCCGTGTAAGAGTTTGGTGCTTGCCTTATTTGACACTTCTTGGACGTGGAGTTTTGGTAGGTCGCACAAATACGCCTTAGTCTGTGCAAGAGTTTGGTGCTCACCTCAGCTAGCACTTCTTGGATGTGGAGTCTCAGTAGGTTACACAAATGCACCCTAGCCCACATAAGAGTTTAGTGCTTACTTTAGCTAACACTTCTTGGATGCGATCCATGCAAGAGTTTGGTGCCCACCTCAATTGACACTTCTTGGATGCAAAGTTTTGATAGGTCGCACGGATGCATCTTAGTCCACACAAGAGTTTGGTGCTTGCCTTAGCTTATACTTCTTGGATGTGGTTTGTGCAAGAGTTTGGCACCCGCCTCAGTTGACACTTCTTAAATGCGAAGTCTTGATAGGTCGCACAGATGCACCCTGGTCCATGCAAGAATTTGGTGCTCACCTTAACTTACACTTCTTGGACGAAGAGCTTTGATTAGTTGCACAGATGCACCCTAATCTACACAAGAGTTTGGTGATCACCTCAGCTCGTACTTTTTGGATGTGGAGTGAGTTAAGGGCTATAGCCCGTTGGTCACAATCTATGAATTCACGGCCCATCTGGCATGCTTTTACTCACTTTGCCTGTGACTCTACGATTTCTGCCACTGCCCCATGTAATCATTTTTACCTCGATAAGTGTTTTCGCCAAGCTAGCGACAACTCAAAATTAGTGTTCAATGGACTGTTGGATTATGGGTATTTGATGAGTTCCCAAATCCAACGATGAGTCTTTGTGTGATATAACTCAAGGAGAACTCTTTCCCCCCTATTATTTATTGTTTGAAACTTAAAATTCTTAGACTTTCTTTCTTCATCTTCTCTGTTAAGCTAGCATCTGGTCATCTTTGTTCACTATAATCAATGTTATCCCGGCCAACTAGGCTTGTGATTCAAGTTCTGCTCTTCGAAAGCCAGTCTTGCACACTTTTCAGACCTTTTTCCTTAGTTGATATGACAAGCTCTCTTTCTTTAACCTGCGGTCTTTATAGGTAGTTTGATGGTTCATATAAGACTTGTTTGCCTATGGTTAGGAGGTCTGAAATGTTGGTTAAAGCTGATTGCTTGTACATTTTCTTGTGTTTATTTTGTCTCTCCTATTTGATTTGTTAGTAGCCTCTTGGGGTTTCAATTGTCGTTTGGAATTCCTCATTAATTTTCTGGGTTTTAGCATCCCAACAATTAAGTCTCCCTTGACTTCTAGAGTCTGGGCCTTAAATATGGTGACCTGAGGCGTATGTGTGGCCTGTCATACAGGAAATTATTAGTCTTAGTTTTCTTGATATGGTTTACCTTCAATGACTTGACCTTCTTTTCTTTTTTTCTTTTATGTAGATGGCAGCTCATAAACGTAGAGGTCACCAAATAGGAAGTGATGAGGAACCTGACTCTCTAATGCAAAGTGAGGAGCTGGTGTGACGAGATAATGAAGTGACCTTGAGGAGTGGTAAGGTTGTTAGAGAGTTTAGCGCTCATCCAAACCCTAATAGGGGTTTAGAGGTCATTGCCAATCAGTGATCTTCAGACTGTCTGATGTTCAATTTGCATGTTTCAACTATCCACTTTCACAAGCTTCTATTTATAGTCTGAACATTTAGGCTACCTAGAGCATGTTACGTCATGAAGCATTCCCTAGATGATTACGCTGCTTATCCACCCCAGGGGTTCATTGCCATTAGCCATCAGCATCTCGTTATTGGGTTTAGGTTCCCAATGTACCCATACATTGTTAATTTTCTGAATAAAATCAAACTTTGCCTATTCTACCTTTCCCCAAACTTTTATGGCCAGCTTACCTCCTTGGCCCTGATATACTTGAGGAACAATCTCATATCACCATCGACCAAGGTTTTCTACTACCTGTATAGCATCGCTGGCTAGGATTTACTATCTCTCTATTAGGCCTATCGAGCATAAGAAAATCTTGCCATAAGGAGATGCCAAAGGCAAGTCCAACGTGGGAAATTACAAAACCCATTAGTTTTATGTATCCTGTCTGTCCCTGCATGACCTTCAAAATTTTAGTTTCATTTCTACTTTTGGTGAGTGAGTTGAGGATGTGCAAGTTTGATGACTTAGTTCACATTCAATTCTTTTGTCTTATTTTGTAGACGGGATTAGCAAGAAGCCAATCTTTAAGGCTACGGAGCTCGGGATTTTAGATCAGTTCGTTGCTTCGGATGATCTTCAGAATGATTTTTATTTTGACGAGAGTTTTCTGTGTTCCCACAAACTCATTCTGGCTATAGGAACTGAGCTCACCAAAGAGATAGGAGTTTATTGGGTTAAGGAGGTCGGTTCAACAAATTTTATGGATTACAAAAACATAATGAAGCTCATCCTTAGGAGGTCGCCATCTGATCTTGATGAGGAGACCTTACTGACTCTTGACATTGATGTCGTCCCTACTACTGAAAGTCAACCTTGAACCCTAGTGGTAATACCCTTGAAAGAGCTGGTTTCTCCCTCGTATCCTGAGATGGTTGTTGCGATTGGGACCATTTTCCCTTCTAAACTCCCTGCCAAAAATTGAAAGAGGGACAAGGGAAAGAAAGCTGTTATGGCTTGGAAGCAAGCTATGCCAGAGGTTGAGGGTGAGGAGTAGCCTACTGAGCTCGGCTTGAAGACAGAAGAATACTTAGGTTGCCTCTTGAATGACGCCAATGTGATCCTGGGGCCCTGCAAGAAGGCCAATGTGTTAGAGTCTGAGGACCACTCACTCGAGGGACTGGCTAGCTATTTATCTCGTCATATCCTACTGGTAAGTTGGGTCTTTTTACCCTGGTTCTTCTATCCTTTTTTGTGATCTAACTTGACCATTTTTCGTTGACACTAATGAAGCTGCACAAGGTGCTTCGAGCTCAAGATAAGGAGAAAGTGAGTCTGGTGGATGATTTAGCCGCTGTTACTACTGAGGTATTGGAATTGAGGGAGAAGACCAAAGACACTGAGGTTGCCTTGTCTCATGAAGTGGCAGATCATGAAGCTATTGCGTTAAACCTTGGCAGAATAGTTAATGACCTAACGAAGGTGAGGATTGACTTAGACTTTGCTCTTCAATGGGCTAAACTGGCTGTAAAGTGAGTTGAAATAGTAGATTAATGAGCAGGGGCAATAGAGCAGCGGGCGAGGCCAATGGAGGAGTGAGCTGAAGGTGCTGTGAAAGAGCTTAAGGCAGCTAGGGAGGAGGCTACTAAAGTGAAAGTAGAGACAACCTTACTGGCTGCTACAGTAGCAGAGAAGGTCGAATCTAAAACTAGTTCCTCTTTCCTCTTTACCTTGTGGGAGAAAAATCTGGGGATCGACTTCTCCTTTTTTGGACAAGAGGCCCTTAAGGCTATTAAGCGTTTCAAGAGAAGGGTTGCTAAAGCCAAATCTTCAAAAAAGGATGCAAAGTCTGTAGCTGAAGCTCCTCCCACCGAGGGTGCCATTGAAAAAGAGGGCAGCTCATTGATCACTGGGTCTGTTGGTGACCAAGTGGTGGACAACCGTGTTACTCCTCTTACTGGCCTTTTGCCCCAAGAGGGCCTTGTTCCTGTAGATCCCATTCCTTAGGCTATGACTTTGTGCAACTTTATACTTGCTTTCTTGAATTTTGTATTACATCTCAGACTTTATATAAGTTTATTTCACTGAAGAGAACTCTGAATGAGCTTTTGCAATATTTTTACTTTATTTTCTCTCAATCTTTATATACTTACATGCCGTATATGCACAACTTAGGTGAATTTATGTGAAAACGAAAACCCAATGGGTCGTATTCCAGCTAACACCCTTCGTCCATTGGATAACTTGCTTCCCGTGCAAAACTTTATTGAAATTTTATTCATGAATAATTAAATACAAGTGTAAAAATTCAAAGAATAACTTAAATACTTTCACTTATTTCTGAATAATTTCTTTTTTACAAAATTGGGGCCTTTGTTGGTAGTAAGGATGGAGGTGCTAGGTGTTCTAAGCTTGAGAAAATTCTACCCCATTCATATCAACCAAGTGATAAGCTCCATTGCTGATGACTTTTTTTTATGAGATATGGACCTTCCCAGTTCGGTTCTAGGGTCCTTTCGTTGACTTTAGAAGCTATAAGGAGAACAAGGTGTAGAACGAGATTGCTAGGTTTGTAGTTTTGGGCTCAGACTTTTCAATTATAGTATCTCGCAACCCATTGCTAGTAGGTCACGATCCTAAGGTAAGCTCTTTCCCTTGTCTCTTCTATTCGATCGAGATTCACAGTGAACAGTTGGTTATTGTCGTCTTGATCAAAAGTTAGTCTTCGTTGGGATTCTACTTCAAGTTCTGTCAGGATCATTACCTCAGATCCGTATACTATCGAGAAGGGGGTCTCTTGTGGTACTACAGACTGTGATTTTGTAAGCGCAGAGCACATTTAATAGCTCATCTGCCCATACCCTTTTCTTAGCCTCCAACCTCTTCTTCAAGATCTATTTGATAATCTTGTTAACAGCTTCAACTTGTCCATTGGCTTGTGAATGGTCTACAGCTAAGAAACTCTTTGTGATTGTAAGTTTATCGTAGAACTTGATGAATTGCTCGCTATTAAACTAAGTCCCATTATCAGTTATAATCTGTTGGGGGACTTCAAATTTGTAAATGATGTTATTCCATATGAACTTTTCAATCTTTACAGAAGAGATCTCTGTGAGCCCCTTTACCTCTGCCTATTTGGTGAAATAATCCATAGCTATTACTGTATGTTTGTAATTTCCATGAACTATTAGGAGTGGTCCAATTAGGTCCATGCCCTAGATCGTGAAGGGCCACAGACTAACCATTTGCTATAGGTAGGCTGGCGGGACTCGCAAGATCTTTGTAAATCTCTGGCACTTGTTGCACTTCTTAACAAGATCAACAGTGTTTTATTTCATCATGGGCTAATAAAATCCTTATCGTAGAGCCTTTTGAGCTAAAGATAGCCCCCAACATGATTTCTGCAATGGCTAGCATGAATTTCACTTAGGATGGTGTCGTAGTCCTAGCCGTCAATGCATCTTAGGAGAGGGGTTAAGAACCCTCTTTTATACAACACATCATCATAAATGCAATATTTGGCCACTTTAGCTCGCAATTGTTGTACCTTAAGCTTATTCTCTAGTAATCTATCATTCTACAAGTAGTCAATGATTAGGCCCATCCATAAGTTCTAGGCCCTGGCAATTGCCATCACAGTATCCCCTTCTTCTATACTTGGGGATGAAAGGAATTCTATTGGGAGTGTTCCCAGGAAGTCAGCATCTTCAGTCATAGTAAAATGAGCCAGAGCATCAAATACGTGTTCGATGCTTGCGATATCTAGTTAACTTCATATTGTCAAAAGGAGCTTAACAATTCTTAAACTTTTTGGAAGTAAATAGTCATTTTTGACCCTTGAGTTTAGTACTTTCCCTGCACATGGCAAACAAGGAGCTGAGAGTCACAGAAGATTTTCAACCTTTTGGCTTATAACTCTTTTACCAACTGTAGTCTAGCTAGCAATGCTTCATATTCAACTTCGTTATTCATGGCTTGGAAGCTGAACCTTAATGCGCAAAGGATCTTATGCCTTTCATGACTAACGAGAAGTACCCTTACCCTGGCCTTCTGTTCGCTTGATGACCTATTGACATACAGTTCCCACCACGGAGCTTCTAAGGTTTTTACTTCCTCTTGCATAGGCTCGGTAAACTTTGCGATGAAGTCTGCTAGAGCTTGCCCCTTGATTGCCTGTTTAGGCTTATATTCGATATCAAATTGAGCCACCTTGATTGCCCATTCAAGTAATCGACCCGAAGCATCCATCTTTTGTAAAATTTGTCTGAGAGGAAACTGAGTAAGCACTTTTATGCTATATGCCTAAAAATAGGGTCACAGCTTTCTTGATGCAATTACCAGGCAGTAGGCGAGCTTCTCCGTAGATGAATATCTTGTCTTAGCATCTAGTAGTCTCTTACTCACATAATAAATCAGGTACTGAGCTCCACCTTCTTCTCGCATTAAAGCTGCACTAAGGGCATACTGGGATACTCCCAAGTAGATCTTGCCTTCTTTTGGTTTGGACAAGAGTAAAGCTCGTTCGAGATATTCTTTGAGCTGTTGGAAAGTGACTTCACATTGTTGCATCCATTCAAACTTCTTCGCCTTTCTCATAATATCGAAGAAGGGAACACACTTATCTGTTACCTTAGAGATGAATCTACTGAGTGCTACGACTTAGTCATTTAAGCTTTACATGTCCTTGGCTCCAGCGAGGGATCAAATGTCAAGGAAGGCTCTAATTTCTCAGGATTTGCTTTGATCCCCCTGCTGTTGACCATCAAGCTAAGGAATTTTCTTGAAGCAACCCTAAACACACATTTATACGGCTTTAATTTCATTTGATACTTCCTCAAGATTTGGAACATCTCCCCTAGGTCACGGACATGGTTGGCGACTTGCTTAGATTTCACCAACATGTCATCTACGTACACTTCCATTGTTTTTCTAATTTGATCTTTGAACATTAAATTTACCAACTGCTAATAAGTTGCTCCAGCATTCTTTAGCCCGAAGGGCATCACTTTATAGCAGTATAATTTGTAGTCAGTGATGAATGAGGTGTTCTTCATCTTGTGTGGCCATAGGGATTTGGTTATATCCCAAGTAAGTTTCTATAAAGCTAAGGAGTTGATGCCCTACCATCGCATCCATGAGCTGATCAATTCTGGGCAGGGGGAAGCTATCTTTTGGGCATGCCTTATTGAAGTCTGTGATGTCAATATAGGTTTTCCACTTCCTGTTTTTTTTCTTGACTAACACAAGATTGGCTACCTAGGTCGGGTAATGGGCTTCCCGGATAAACTTGTTGGCTAAAAGCTTATCCACCTCCTCTTTTAAAGCTACATAGTATTCGGTGGTCATAGGCCTTCACTTTTAGTGGATTGGCTTATGGCGAGGGTCAATGTTTAACCTATAAGACATGACATTTGAGTCGATTCTAGTAATGTCTTCATGGTTCTAGGCAAAGACGTCAAGGTTTGCTTTAAGGAACTCGGTTAGCTTTGCCTTCAAACTTGGGGAGAGATTCTTTCCTAATTTGAAACATCTCTCGGAATCTGCCTCACTGACTCGAACATCCTCGAGTTCTTCTACTAGACCAGTCATCTTTTTAGCATCTACTTCCCATGGGTTTGAGTCGTAATTAACCTTAGTCGAGGTCACCAGTTGGGGCTCTCCTAAAAAAGCCACATCAATCTTCTTCCTTCTTACCCCCATTTCAACTATGTCTTTGTAATAACGTCTGGCCATTTGTTGTTCTCCTGGAACATATCCAACTCCATTAGGGGTTGGAAACTTGATGGTGAGTGTTTTGGGTGATATGACCATATCTAGGTCAATCATCATTGGTCACCTTAACACCACATTACACGTTGATGGAGAATCAATGATAAAAAAATTAGTAAGGGTTGTGGCCTGGCAATTTGAATTTCTAAGGGTAATTGGAAGTCTAATTTGCCCTACTGGTACCATTACATCACCCATGAAGCCAAAAAGAGGTTCTAGGGAAAGCTAAAGCTGGTCAGGGTCTATGCCCATTTAGTCAAAACACTACTTGTACATCACGTTTACTGAGCTGCTTGTGTCAATTATAACCCTCCACACCTCAGCATTGCTAATTCTAGCCTGAATGACCAATGCATCATTGTACAAAAAATGTACTCCTTGAGCATCTTCACTGGTAAAGATGATGCAAGCAAAGTTCGTTTTGGCCTTTTTTGTTAGTCTTTCAACTTTATCGTGCCTTGTGAGTAGAATATGACCCACCTCTCGCACATACTGCTCGAGCAACCTCTTTGACATTCTAGCAATGTGGAGTCCACTATGGATGGTGAATATGGTTCTGACTGAGGGTGCTTCCTCATGGTCAAGGGTTTGTTGATGTTGATGTTAGGCTGGTTGTTGAGGTCATGGAGGTTGTTGTCCTGAGGGTCGTACCACGTAATTCCTTAAGCAACCTTTCTTAATGAGGTCCTCGATAGTGTCCTTAAGCACCTAACAGTCTAAAATATTGTGTGTGAGCTTGTTGTGATAGGCACAAAACTTGTTTCTGTTTCTTCATTTGAGGGGAACTTTTAGGGGCTTGGGCCTCTCGAAGTCTTCATTGTCCTTTTCCATTGTAAAAATTTTGTTTGGGGTGTTTGACAAAATGCTGTAGTTGTCATAGCGACCCTAACGTAGTAGTCACTCACCCTTGGCCTTCTTTGTGACTTGACCATCAGCATTACCTTTTTGGCTTCCCCTATTGCGCCCGCCATTATTTCTCTTCTTGCCTCCATTGGAGCCACCTGATTCATTTTTCTAATTAGGTTTCTTCAGACCAAAAGTCTCTTCCCACCTAATCTCTTTGGCTGCTCGCTCATAAAACTCTCTCAAGTCATTCACAGGAGACTTGTATATGTTTTCGTAAAGCTTGCCATCCTTACGGAGCCTAGCTAAGATGGCTGTGAGGATGCTCTTGTCAGAAGGGTTTTCCACGTTGTTGACCTCATGCCTAAATCGAGTAATGTAATCTTTTAGCGATTCATTTTTCTGTTGAAAGATTATCATGAGGTGGCAGAACAGTGTGAGATACCTTTTTAATGCTTTGTATTGATGGAGAAATCTTGTTTGGCATTCCTTCCAGCTACAAATGTTGCAAGTGAGAAGGCTCTTGAGCCACGTTGAAGGTATTTGTCCAAGGGTGGCAGGAAAAATGCAGCATTTAACCAGCGGATTAGTAGTTTGGAGATCCATTTGGATATTAAACATGTCCAAATGGTTGTACGGATTGCTATCCCCATTATATGGCGGGATGTTGGGGACTTTAAACCTTCAAGGAAGAGGCTCTGTCTCAATCTCTTGAGTGAAAGGCATCATCTCCTCATAGCGATCTTGACTGCTCCAAGCTGCGTTGCCTCACCCCTCTAAAGCAACTCTTTGATCACTGGGTCCTGAGTCTCAGACCAATGGCTGGTGGTGGGTCGACTCTTATCGCCTCTCTGATTGTGAGATGATATGAGGTTTTACGCCTCCTACTATTTTTGTGACCAGGTGAGTAGCGATCCGACTTTCGTGCATAATCAGTCTTGTCTGAGCTTTCTTCGCAATGCAAGCTCTTAGGTCTCTGATCGTCTTCGTTGTCCTTGCAAGCTTGATGGACTTCTGACCTTAGTTATGAATTGGACCCCTCATTCGGGTGCGGTGACCTTAACTTGTCTTTGTGTGCCCTGAGCCTATGCTTATGCCAACACCCTCACTACATTGGCCAACTCCTTTACGGTGTTCTCAAGTGCCTCTTGGCGATGGTGCTATGCTTGCATTCTATTAGCTCCTAGGGTGACAGGCTGGTGAAGGGTCAGTGGTGCCATGCCGATAGCAGCACCTACTACAAGGGCAGTAGAAATGCCAGAGTAGGGATAATAGAGCCTCTAGCTAGTATCACTTCCCATTGCTGCTGTGCATGACCTTCTGGCTGGCTAGCAGCAGCTTCAGTGATTCTGGTAGTTCTTCCTCTTGCCGTTGTGGTTGTTTAGCAAATCACAAAAAAAGAGAAAGCAATTTTGGCACCCTCCTTCTAGTGCCAAAATGTTGATGGCAAAAATTGGTTAACAGGAAAAGTTCAATGAACACCAAAACTGTAAGCAGTAAACTGAGAAAGGAAGAGATAGAAGAAGAAAAAGAATAGTGAACACCAAAAACTTTTTATCATGTTTCGGCTAAAGTTAATGTGACCCCTATGGCTGCGGTGGTTTTGTATTAACTTTGTGTGATGGTTTCTCTATTCAGTTTAATAGAGCTACAATATACAAGCTTTCTGATTATTTTAGCAGGGTTTCTGCATACATATTCACTCTTCCCTTACAATGATCTATTCTCCCTATTTATAGAAGTGAGGAAGGTTACAAGTGTAATTTGATAAATAGCAAAACTATCATTTCCATCGTTGTGGGCAATAAATGCTTAAGGAGCAATAAATGCTTGACATTTCATTGTCGAATTTTGGAGGCTGATATATCGATTTTGAGGGCTGAGTTGTCAGTTGGAAGAATGTGCCTTTAGGTGCTAACTAGACCTTGACATTTTATACCCCATACTTAAGGCAACTCGCTTGGCAGCACGAGCTCGTGCTGGGTGACTCACTAACTACAAAGGTTGGGCTCGCACTCGAGCTCAATCAGAACGAGTCTACTGGGAGGTGCTTGGGGAAATGGAGTTCGTCCTCAGTGAGTTGGGATCTCGGTCTTATCTTGTGCTCTGGACTCATGGCTGGCGAGCTGATATCTTCTACCGAGTAACCTCAATTTTTGGATGATTTAGGGCCTTTCCAATTAGACTTGTCTCTTATTGGGCCTTGACTAGCCCAGTTTATATTATCCAAAAAATATTCATAACATTAGATATATTTTTAAACACAATATTATATTCTTGCAATGAGATACACATAATTTTTTTATTATACTGATTGATTTACAATTTATATAAAAAAATTTATATGATCAAATATGTTTTTAAACATAATATTATATTATTGTAATTTATATATTTATTGAAATTAACATTATTTGATTTGGAGAGTCTATCTTTTTAAATTTATAGAGAAACTATGATATTTTAATTTATGTATTATTTGATCATGTTTCATATTTAAAATAACATCTTAATTCTAAAATAGGAAATTTAGTCATATTTTTTATTTTATGTTTAAAAAATTCAGTTTTTTCAAGTAATATTATATTTTTGTAATTTATATTACTCTATTTTTCTATAGTAATCCTTGATTTTCTCCTTTTCGAATATGCTTGTTAATATAATATTATATTATTGCAATTTATATCAAAAGTTAATAGATGTTTGCTTTTTTAATATTTTTAAATATAAAATAAAATTTTATTATTAAATTTATTATTTTAAAATTATGGTTTTATTTTAATTATAAAATATAATCAAATATGTTTTTAAATGTATTATTATATTGTTGCAATGAGATATATCCCATATTTTTTTTCATTATAATCATTAATTCCTATTCATAGAAAAAGTGAATATGACCAAACCGTATTTTTAAACATATTGTTACAATTTATAATGATTGATTTGTTCATGTTATATACTTTTAAATGTAAAATTGTAAAAAGTTTAAGTTTTTTTATTTAGTAGTATTATATTTTGTACTTTTTATGTTTATTGAAATTGATATTATTTGATTTGGATATACTATTTTTTTTTAATTTTGGGAAAGATTATGATACACAAATTATGCATAATCTTCCCAAGTTATAAAAAATCATGTAAAATCTAACCCATTATAAATTTAAATTAAGTGTTTAAAATAAATCATTAATCTCTCTATTTGAATTAATCAAGTAATAATCATTAGTTTTTATGTTCAAAATATTGTCTTGGATGCATTGTTATTCAATTTTTAAAATAAAACCTAAATTAATTTAATTTATAACATTCAATTTGTGAAAAGAAAGGTGAAAATGTTATGAAGCATTGATTTCACTAATGTGATGTATGTTATCAAAGCATATGTGAACCCTAAAAGTAAGAGTAATAAAACTTGATGTAGTTCCTGGTTTTTAGAATGATGATAAAATCAATGGCATAGTAATACAACGTGATGTATGTCACATTAAAGGTGCAGGTACATTCATTACAATTTTATAGATAAATATTTATCTTTTTAATTTAATTTAATTATATTAATATTTTTATTTTTAAAATATCATTCTTTTATTTTTATATTTTAAATTTATAACTATCTCTTTGCTATTAAAAAATAAAAAATATGTATATATTAAAAAAAAAAGAATGACAATATAGTTAAGTTAAAATTAAGAAAAACGAGTAATTTATCTTAATTTTTGTTACTATAATACAATGAAGGCTTTGTTATTTAATAATGATGTTAAATTGACTAAAGTTTGCAAATTGGTTTATTTAGTCTATAAATTTTTATAGAGCTAGACTAATAATTTGATGGCCAATTTAAAAATAAATCAAGTCCGTTTGGATTGCAATACACAAGAATTAGATCTATGTGGATTGGGATAACTCGTGGACCAATCTTTTTTAATTTTAAAATTCTTATACCATATCTTCTTACATTATAGACATAATTTAAAAAAGGTTAGTCCCATTCCACTTAAATTCAAATGACATATTATTTAAAAATAATTAAACCCATCTCATTTCAACTTAAATGTAAAATCAAATTAAATTTAAATCAATTACACAAAAAAAAAAGGAATGGAAATCAAGTTTTAAAATATTTTAAAATTTTTTTGACTCAAATCTATAAAAAACTTAATAAATAAAGGGCCGACCCATGGATTGATTTAATCCATCTTAAGATCAAATGGAATCATAATAGACATGGTTTAAGTTGAGTCAAGATAGGCCAACACCCATAAAAATTAATAGATTTTAAGTTTTGACTCACATTTAAGTTTATAAAAATTTTAGTCCCTTATTTAATTAAGGCTTAAGCTCAAACTCATAGGTGAAGCTGAAGCTTAGTCCATTTACCCATTATTTATTCTACATTGTTAAATTTTACAAATAACATATAGAATTACAAGAAAAATTATATAAGATTACAAAGGCAAAGAAAAAGAATTCGTTACGTTTAGTTAGCCAAAAAAAAAAAATTAATTATAGTATACAAAAATATTTAGCATAAATTTTAATGTAATTTTTTTGGTAACAATTCTAGTTTAATTTTATAATATACTTAATAATAATTAATATTAATAGAGTGATTAAAATATATACAAAATACATATAAATTTTTGTTATTTCTATAAATTTCTTAGTAACTTTTCATTAATATAATATGATTAATCAACAATGTTTAACAAATTATTATATAATATACATAATTATACAATGGCATATATCTTTTATTATATAATATATAATATTAAAAGACTTTTAATAAAATCATCATATTTGTTAAAATATGTCCTACATCGATTAGTTGTAGTGTAAAAATATTTTTTTATAAGTGAACAATCTTTTTCCTTATAAAATACCTTTTAGGAATTGAAGCTAGGGTCATACATTTTATAGATGGTATTCCTCTGTCCATTCGCAATGTTTCATTTCAAGCTCCAGATGTTTAACTCTAGTGTGAGGGGATGTGTTAAAATATGTATCACATTGATTAATTGTAGTGTAAAAATATTTTTTTATAAATGTTGAACAATTCTTTTTTTTACGCTCATATTTCTAACCATATCTAATGTTATATATATTTTTATTATCGTGTACAGTGTTATATGTCTTTGAGAGGCCTTACAAGTGGATTGGATGCAGAATCCCACTTATCTCTCGAGTCTGTGTTAATCCTTATCAAACGTAACTCTCTCAAGTCTTGGCGTTTGTGACTTTTAAGGGTGTGTTTGGAAGTATTTTCAGATATTTTTATTTTATTATTTTTAAAAATAATTTTTTAAAAATAATTTTTTTAAAATTAGAAAATAAAAAATTTATTTGGATGTAAATTTTGAAAATAAATATTTTCTTTATTTTTGAAGATAAAAAAAATTTATTTAATATTATTTATAACTTTGTCATTAATGAAAATATATATTTTTCTTATTTTTAAAAAAAGTCTGAAAACAGTTATATACAAGAATAAGGGAAAATACCATTTTACTGTTTTTTGAAAACTATTTTTTAGTTATAGTTTTAGAAAATTATTTTTAAAAAATAATTTTTGAAAATAGATTGTCAAACAGATTTTTTTATTTTTGTAGAACAGAAAAATAAAAAAACAGTTTTTAAAAACAAAAAAACTGCCCATCAAACAGGCCTCGGCATCCACGACCTTGAGTTACGGCACAAATCCGAGCGCTTCATAGCCTGCAAAATCTGCATACAATAAAAACAATCAATTCTAATGAGGTGGAAATACCAGATTGGACATCCACTTTCAAATCTATCTTTTTTTTTTTATTATTATTAAAAATTTATAATTTTTATGTTAAACTTTTATAAAAATTCATAAAATTTTGAAATATTTATAAAATCATTATTTTTAAGATATAAAACATATTAAATTAGAATTAGACTTAGAAAATTGAGAAAAAACAATTAGTAAAATGAGATAATGGAGTTGACATATAATGAAAATATACATAAAAATATAATTAAAATTTTAAATTTGCACGTAACCTGAATCAAGTTTATGATGTATAAAGGTGTAGTCCACAGGATAAACTTAAATCCATAATTTAACAAAATGGGTTAGGCCAATAACCCAATATATAAAACATATTAAATTAAAATTAGAGTTAGAAAATTGAGAAAAAAACAATTAATAAAATGAGATAATGGAGTCAAAATATAATGAAAATATACATAAAATTTTATAAATATAATTAAAATTTTAAATTTGCACTTAACCTGAATCAAGTTTATGATGTATAAAGGTGTAGTCCACTGGATAAACTTAAGTCCATAATTTAACAAAATGGGTTAGGCCAATAACCCAATATATAAAACATATTAAATTAAAATTAGAGTTAGAAAACTGAGAAAAAAACAATTAATAAAATGAGATAATGGAGTTAAAATATAATGAAAATATACACAAAATTTTATAAATGTAATGAAAACATATTAAATTAGAGTTAGAGTTAGAAAATTGAGAAAAAAATTAATAAAATGAGATAACGAAATTAAAACATAATGAAAATATACACAAAATTTTATAAATATAATTAAAATTTTGAATTTGCACTTAACCTGAATCAAATTTATGATATATATAAAGGTTTAATCCACTTGATAAAATTAAGTCCATAATTTAACAAAATGGGTTAGGCTAATAATCTGATGGACTAGCCAAATAATTCATGAGGTCTTCAAGTTCATGAATATCTCTAAACTAAAAAATAAAACAAAATAAAATAAACTTAGAAGCGGACCTATTCAAACTCTAGGTTACATTGTTTTGTCTTGCATCGATGCAGACTGGACCCGTCGGGCCCATCCATTAATACCCATGTTGTCCGACTACTATTTCATAATAAAAAGAAAAAGGTCCTTTGTACGTTAGAATTTATTGGATACTTGGAACTTGCAAGTTGCAACTTAGTAGTGTGGGGGGCCAGAGTAGTGGCAGCGCAGGAATAATAATGATTTCGAAATGAAAAAGTTTGTCGGTCTATGATTAAGATTTGGTGTCCTTCCCACGTGTTGTCCATCACCTTGGATTCCTTAGCTGAATATCAAATTCAAAAGTATAAATAAAAAACTTATGGCTGAGAAGTAGTTTTTTTTTTTTTTAAATAATTTTTTTGTTTCTTTATTCTGTAAAAATAAAAAAATTTGTTTCTATTTTTAAAAATTATTTTCTAAAAGTGTAACTAAAAAATAGTTTTTAGAAAACAGTAAAATGGTATTTTTCCTTATTTTTGCATGTAACTGTTTTCAGATTTTTTTCAAAAATAAGAAAAATACTTATTTTCATTAATAACAAAGTTGTAAATAATATTAAATATATTTTTTTCATCTTAAAAAATAAAAAAACACTTATTTTCAAAATTTACATCCAAACAAATTTTTTTATTTTTTAGTTCTAAAAAAATAATTTTTAGAAACTGTTTTCAAAAATAATAAAACAAAAACACTTGAAAACACTTCCAAACAGCCCTTATGCTTTATTTGGTTGTGGAGAAAAACAAACGAGGAAAGAAAAATAAAACCAAAGAAAATAGAGAAAAAAAATAAATATTATATTATTAAATGATAAATTTATCTTTTTATAACTATATGTATAACTATTTATATTTTTAAAATATCTATTAACCAATTATCTATATAATCAATGAGAACATAAAATAATGTCCACAAGGAAAAAAAAAATTTACCTAATACCATATAATAAATGAGATCATAATATAGTGTCCACAATAAAGAAAAAAAAAACCAATATGTAAGTTTACAATTAAATAATTTAAAAAATATTCAAAGAAGGCAATAACGTGTATTAATTATCGGATAGAAGGCTAGAATTGGAAATTTAAGTGTCATTGCAATTTTCTTCGCAAATTCTCCCAACTGGAAGCAGAAAAGATTTTGGTGGGATCCACCAATTTTTTTTTTCCTCAAAGTTTTCTTTCTTCCCATTTTTATTCCTTTCTTAAAAAAAAAAAAGAAAATGACTTTTTCCTCTCATTTTCTTTTTCCTTTTTTTTTTTTTTTACTTTCTTTCCATTACTTTTCTTCTGATCCAAATAGGAGTTAATGACAATACTGTTTCCTGTACAGAGATATTAATTACTAAGATGCTATTAATATTAGTTATTTGTATAAAAATATTTGATAAAATTAGTTGTTTAGATGTAAAATAATATATAAGAATATAAGTATATTTTATTATTTATTTGAATATTATTTTTAATAATATTTTAAATTTTAAAATATTATTTATCATATTTTTTCTAAAAAATATTGTAATTTATTATTATTATTATTGTTGTTGTTGTTGTTGTTGTTGTTTATATTGTTATTTTTTATAAGTTGATAGTGGGAGAAAATGAAGGAATGATGGTGTTATTATTAGATAAAAATAAGATTATTATTATTATTTTAACTAATTGTTATTATTATTATTTATGTTATTATTTCTTATAAGTTGATGGTGAAAAAAATGAAAGAATGACCAAATAATATATTTGACACATATGAATAAATTAAAAAAAGTTTATCATAAAATATGTTTCATGCATATTTCTTAGGAGAGTTTTTTTGTATGTTAAAGGTAAGGGTATCAAAAATTGAATTGATTTGAGGTCGTAGTATTTTTTTGCATCATAAATGTCAAACAACTAATTGAATAAATTAGATCTCTTAACTTTTTGAGGGCTAAAAAGCTAGCGTAAACATCCATTTATCAAATACTCAAAATAGTTGATTGACTTAATCACATAACTAAAACCATTCAAATAAGCTAAAAATTGATTATAAGGCTATTTACCAAGCACCCTCTACATCTTATTATATTACTCAAGTTTCAATACTCTTTTGGGTCAAATTATGTCATTTAGTAACTTGATCAATAAAAAAAACTTATGAGAAAAACCTTTAAGGATTTTTCTAAGCCAAATGGCCTAATTAACAGCATCAGCAGCAGAAATATATTCTGCTTTTACCAAAAACTAAGCAACTACTTCTTGCTTCTTTAAATTCCAAGAAAAAACATCACTGCCAAAAGAAAAATAATAAATAGAAGTTCTATTAGAGTTATCAACATTTCGAGCCCAATTGCTATTTGCATAGCCTTTCAATTCATCACTTTCACCTTTTAAATAGCATAAGCCATATTCAAATGTCCTTCTGATATATCTGAGAACTCTCTTAGCAGTACTAAGAAGAATTTGACCTGGAGAGTGCATAAACTTTGAAAGTAAACTTACAAAGAACATTAAATTTGGTCTAGTGGCTGACAAGTATGATAAGCTTCTAATTTTGCTTCTGTAAATAGAAGCATCAACTTCATTTTCACCATCTTTTTTTGGAAAGCTTCTAGTTTACTTCCAAAGGAGTAGGGATTGGTTTTGATCTTTCCATTTGAAACTTCTTTAAAATCTCTTTAGCATATTTTTCTTGAGAAATGAAGATACCTTTAGTACATTGGTGAATCTCCATTCCAAGAAAGTACTTCATCTATCCCAAATATGACATTTCAAATTCTTTTTCCATGTTTAGCTTGAATTGCTTGACAAATTAAGCATCTCCTCATGTAACTAAGAGATCATGTACATACAATAAGATGAGAAGTCTTGTTTGAGATTCAAAAGCTTCATTTTTGCTTCTAGCAAAGCCTTGATGCAGCAAGTATACATTAATTCTGTTATATTAGGCCTTTGGTGCTTGTTTTAGGCCTAAAAGGCCTTATTCAACTTATAAGCTTTGTCTTCACTTTCTGAAACATAGAGCCCCTCAGGTTGTTTAACAAATAGGTCTTCCTCTAGTAGCCCATTTAGAAAGGCTGATTTTATATCTAGATAATACATTTTCCAACCGAACTTTGTTGCAAGAGCTATAAGGAGTTTTATAGTATTGTGTCTTATAATTGGGGCAAATGTGTCAAAGAAATTCACACCCTATTGTTGTAGATAACCCTTGACCACTAATCTAACTTTAAACTTGTTTATAAACCCACTTGACATCAAGAACCTTTTAGTTTGGAGGCCTATCAACATGTTTCCAAGTGTCTTTCTTTTCTATCATAGTTATCTCCTCGTGCATTGCAGCTAACCAATTAGTTTTACTTACAACTTCACCACAGTTGGAAGGTTCTAGTGAAACTACATTGCACCTTTCATATATATCATCTAGTGTTTTGGTTCCTTTAACTGGAAAATCATCATCATTATTAGAAAGTTCTTCAATTTTAGCTTGATCATTAACCAAGTTGTCACAAGAAACCAATTTGTTAGAGTTTTCAACTTCATTTCTTTCCCAATTCCACTTTGCTGCTTCATCAAATTTCACATTTCAGCTTACGCCATTTTTTTTTTGAATTCAAACTATAGATTTTATAGCCTTTTGTATTGCTGCCATATCCTGAGAAAATACCTTTATCATATTTCTGATCTAGCTTGCTCCTTTTTTATTCTGGAATAAGAGTGTAGCATAAACTACCAAACACCCTTAGATAATACATTAAAGGTTTAACTCCAAACTAAACTTGAGAAGGAGTTTTTCCTTTTAGTGCTTTTGTTGGCAACAAATTTAGCAAGTAAATTGTAGTATTTACTACTTTAACCTAAAATTATTCAGGAGTTCCTTTTTCAAATAGCAAACAGAGTCCTGAGCCTCAAACCGGTGACAAGTGATCCACCGGCTCTTTTCATCTCGATGATCACAAGAATGGCAATCTGAAGTTTTACGCCTTCAACTGTTTTCATGGCTATGCAAGTGGCGGTCTGTCCTACGCCCATGGTCTGTCTCATTAGAGCTTTCTTCTCGGCCTGAGCTTTCACACTGCTAATCATCTTTTTCATCCTCACAAACCCTATGGACTTCTGACCTTAGTCGTAAGTTTGATGAATGAATGGAACTAGCACGTTGGCACTCTCCTCTAACGTCTTCATGCTGAGGCCCTGGTTGTTGAGGTCCTCTCTCTAATGCTACTACTCCAATTTGCCTCTGCAAGCCCTGCGCCTATGCATGGGCTAACGTTCTAACCATGTCTGTTAACTCTTTCACAGTATTCTCAAGAGCTTCTTGGTGCTAGTACCAAGTCTGGGCTCCGTTAACTTCAAGAGTGGCAAGTTGGTATGGAGTGAGAGGTGCCATGCTCACTACAGCACCTATTATGGGGGCAACAGAGTCTTGTTAAGGCTGTGTCTGACCTTCAAGCTGACCAGCAGATGCTCCTATACTTCTGGTGGCTTTTCATCTTGCCATTGCAGGTGAAATGATTTACCAAGGATGAAGAGAATGCAGTGAGGGCCCTCCTTCTAGCGTAAAAATGTTGACAGTAAAATTTGATCAATAAGTATGAGTCCAATGTCACCCTAAATTGCAAGCTAAAGAAATGAGCTAATAAAGAAGAAAGAGGAGAAAGAGAGGAAGAATAGTAAACACCAGAAGCTTTTATCGTGGTTCGGCTAAAGCCAAATTGACCCCTACGTCCATGGTAGATTGTATTAGCTTTTTTATGGAGATTTTCTATTTAGTTCAATGGAGATGAAGTATTATGTTGCTATTCTGGCAGAGTATTTGCATACAATTTTTTCACTATATCTTTTACAGTGGTCTCCTCCTCCATTTATAGAAAAGGAGAGGGTTATAAATATAATTTAACAAGTAAACAAAATGATTGTTTTTGCCACATTGGGCAATAAATGCTTGGCATCTAGTTTGGGCAAATCATTGTTAGACTATTGGGGGCTAATATGTCAGTTCTGGAGGCTGACCTGTCGGTTGGGAAGATGTGCCCTTGGCTGATGACTAGGCTTTCGTACTGGTGCTCAGCTCGTTATCTTAGCCACCTGGGTCTGCATTGGGCAACCTACTTATCGTGGACTGATCTCATCACTGGATTCATCTAGAATGAGTCTACTAAAGGATGGTTCAAGCGTTGCGCTCAGCTCAACGAGCTAGGTTTGCGCATCAACCTCGCCATGTGTCCTTAGTTCACGGGTAGCAAGTTGGTATCCTGCTAAGCAACCTCAATCATTAAGCAATCTAGGCCTCCTTTTCAGTAGGGCTCTACTTCTTATTGGGCCTTGGACAGTCCATTTCATGTAATTTGGAAAATACTCATAACAGTAGTGCATACAAAATAAGATACTGATTAAAACAAGATATTTCTAAAAGCTTATAATCTATTCCCCAAAGTGAATGTGATAACATCTAAAGAATTTTGATACTCAATTTTATAAAATGAATGTCTTATTTGTATAAAATTTTGATATTGCATAATCTGAAATTAATGTGATAATTTATAAGGATTTTGGTATTTCATTGTAAAAAGTAAATATGAAGCATTTAAAGTATTTATATATTTTAATCCCTGAAGTAAAAGTGATAGGAGATGAAGATCTTGTTTTATAAAATTATATTCTATATTATTTTTCTATTTTAACTGATAACTATTTTAATCGATAACTTCATATTCAATTTCTAATCTGATTATTGTTTATATTATAGCTTGAGCTTTGAAAAAAAAATTCTTTTATTTTCTGAATTTATGTATCCCTTAATTTCAACCCATTTTAAAGTTTTTTTTAAAGAATTTTAGAGTTTTGAGAGTAGGATTGAATATCGATGGTAAAAGTTTTATTTACTTAGGTTTTGATTCAATTATGATCCAAGATTTTTAATCAGGTAGTCAAAAGTGAGATTTTCAAATTCAAGTGGTTTTGGCTTTAGATGTTGATGGATTTGATGTATTAGATTTTTTACTTTTATTATTTATCTCTAACCAAGTTACTTTTCACGTCATAGATCTCAACTGAAATTATTATACAATATTCCATAGAATGATTAAATGTTATAATATTTTTCTTTATAATGCTACCAAAGATTTAATATGTATACACACACATACACACACTTTGGTGCATCAGAAAAAATAAAAAAAAAGGTTGAGTATCCATCTTTTCAATATCTCAAAATTTTCCTAATCATTAATATTGAGTTTTATGAAGATTATTTAATTTATTAAAATTTGATTAATTTGTTTCTTTACAATCTAATATTTTCAATTATAATTCATCATAGATAGAGGACATATGAGTTTCCTAACTCAAGAACTCTTCAAAGATCTAGTTTCAAATTGAAACTTGAGGTGAAAGGGAGAAAATTTAAGTTAAGGTCTTCTATCTTCGATTAATAATTGAATATTGTTTGCTTTTGGTATTATATAATTAATTGTTTTTTTACTCCATTTTGTTATCATTATAAAAAGGAATATATTATCTATTATTTCATCTCTCAAATATGCTCTTAAAGTAGCAATACCAAAAAAAGGTAAACTTAATATATATTTTTTGAATTGATTTCATATCTTCTTATGATTGAACAAAATAACAAGCTTTTGATGAAAATTATAAAGCCCATCCAACTAGTTCTATTCCTCTTCCTGAAGTGAATGCAATGACAAGTAAAAGGTCTAGGTATGGATGAGGCCGCGATGGAAGAAGCCAAACTAATTATTGCAATCGTTGTGGTTATGAATAATATCGCCACTAGAAGTGGAAGAATAATAAAAAAGAAATGATAATATAATAAGAACTCAAAAGTTCAAAAAATATATTATCAATGTAGTATGAAAGGGCATTGGTCATGTATATGTCATAGGTTCAAACATCTTGTGGAACTTTATCGAGCCTCACTCAAAGGAAAAGGAATTGTTAAGGTAAAATTTGTATATGAGAATCATGCATTCAACCATGATTCTTTGACAAATTTCTTTGAACACCCTAGAGGAAGAATTGATAATTTGATTAATGATGACAGTGTCTAAAAATAAAAATTATTTTCAGCTTTTTTAAAAATATGGGCATTCATCGGCCTTTAATTGGATCAAAATTCAATATTGAAAATTTGTGTCCTATGGATAGTGCCTGAAATTTGATTCGTGAAAGATGTTTGAATCATTATTCATGAAAATTATGCTATACAAGACACTTATTAAGTTTTAGAGATATATAACAGAATGAATATCGCATTGAGACAATAAATTAAAAAGAGATTGACTATCTTTCTATTGCAGTTTTTGTCCGTGGTAAGAAATTTGTATTAGAAAAGTTACTATCCTTTCCTTCTTACATGTACTATAAATATATATAAATCTTATTAAAATACATGTAATGAATTAAAAGTTCATTGATAAAATATTTTCACTATTTGGCAATGACTAGTAATAATGATGTGAAAAAGTATTGAAAATTTACATGATCATTTGCTAAAGAACTTGAAGATTCTTTAAACTAATGAATTTTCATGTGCTTTTTGTTCTTAAGGCAAAATAATTAGAAGGCTTTCACTGACTAAATTTAGACTGAGTCTCTAGCATGTTTGGAATGAATACAAGTTAACGTATGTAAACCTATTTATCCACCATATGGACTATTTAAATATTTTATAATTTTAATTGATGCTTCAATGATATGGTTACATGTGTGTTTGTTGTCAATCCACAACCTTGCATTTGTAACAGTGCTTGCTCCAATAATTTGATTTCAAGCACAATTCCTTGAATATGTAATTAAGACAATACGCCTTAATAATGTTGGTGAATTTACAACAAAAACCTTCAATGATTATTATATGATAATTAGAATAATTGTTGATGAACATCTTGAAGTATGTTCATACATAAAATGATTTACCTAAAATAATTCATTTTAATGTCCCAAATTATTAGTTATATCATTGTTTAAGAGAACAAGACCCCTTATATCTTAAGGGACTTACAAACTTTACATGTTGCAGGATTTATATGTATTAAGTCAACAAATTTTCGTTAAATCTTCCTTTCATAATTGGCTTTGGTTAGGAGCCATCTCTTTTTGTATACACCTAGCAGTTTTAAATGTATAATATATGTTTCTATTACTCCACCACAATACACAAACCTTCATAAGAGGCTAAGAATATAAGTATGGATATAAAATTTTATATTCCCATTATCAAGAGAGAAATTTGCAGCTGCAAAAATAATACAATCATCTTGATCCTCACATAAAGTAATATAAGCCAAAAGTTCAAAAGATGATTGATTTAAAACTGATAGCAAATCAATTGCCGGTTATATTACTGACCTAAAGAGAAAGTAAAGGTTATATATCATCTGCAAATGCTCTAATTTGGATAGATGTCATACTTATACAATCCATTTATTATATAGTAAATAAGTTTAGAATATGGTAGAAGCATGATAAAACTATTGATTGCAAATACAAAAAATCCTCAAAAGAGAAGGAATAAATGAACAAAATGACCCTATTAAAGAGCCAAATACTCCTAAAGAAACTTGAGACATAATTAATGACAAACTTTTAGAAGAAATTTAGGTACCAAAATTTGTGGTAATAAAGAAATCTCAATTGATTATGTTTTTAATGTAAAAAATGGAACCAAGAGGGAAATAGTTGTTGAAAACATTTTTCATACAATATATCACTCAATGTTATGAAAGATAGTAAGGATTTTTAATTTATATTTAGAAAAGAATGATATATGATTATTGGCCAAAGAGAAAAGACGAAAGATGTCATTTAAATAGAAATACAAAATTTAAACTTATTTGCAAAGTGAAGAAACATCCAAAAGGTGTGGAGCTAATAAGGTATAAATGTATAATTGTGCCAAGAAAATGAAAAAATTGAAGTTATAAATATAAAACATGATTTGTAGCATAAAGGTTTTTACAAAGATTGTCATTGGCTATGAGAAATATATATTTGTATATGATGGATATAATTTTATTGGCAATATATCAAAACTTGATATGCGTATAATAGATTTAGTTAAACCCTATTACATGTATAATAATTGACAATGATATTATATGGAAATCCCCAAAAGATTTAAGATGGCTAAAGCATGTAATTTGAATTTTAAAGAAATGTATTCAATCAAATTAAATGCACTATAATAATCATCGTAATAAATATTTGTTAAAAGGATATAAAGATGATCTTATTTATCCTTGTGTTTTTATAAAAAAAAAATATATGAATTTAAAATTGTTATAATTGTAGTATATATTGATGATTTAAAAAATATTGGAACTCATGAAAAACTTCCAAAAGTAGTTGAGTACATGAAAAATGAGTTTGAAATGAAAGATATTGAAAAAACAAAATTTTATCTTACCTATAGATTAAGCATTTAAATGATAGAATATTTGTTCATCAATCAAATTATATCGAAAAGATTCTAAAATGATTTCACATGGGTAAATCATATTCATTGAGTACTTAAATGATTGTTTAATCACTTGATGCTAATAAGAATATTTTTCGATCCCTTGATAATAATGAAAAACTTATTGGTTATGAAATATTGTATCTTAGTGTATTTGATGCACTAACTATCTTGTTAATAATATAGGTCATGATATAGCATTTTCAATAAGTCTATTAGCAAGATATAATTCTTTTCCAACCAGAAGGTATCAGAATAGAATTAAACATATGTATTGTTATCTTTGAGGAATAAGTGATATGAGACTATTTTATTCATATGAGTCTAGATCACAATTAATCGGTTATGCAAATGCATGATTTTTATCCAATCCACACAAGGTTCAAATTTAAATTGGCTATTCATTTGTATATGGTGGTATATGTGTATTTTGGCATTTGACAAAACAAACTATAATTGCTATTTCTTCAAATCATGCAAAAAATAATAGTAATTCATGAGACAAGTTAAAAATGTGTTTGATTAAGTTCAATGACTCAAGAGGTGTGTGGTTTGGATTTTAATAAAGAGATTCCAACAAGATTCTATAAAGATAACATTGTTTGTATAACTCAATTAAAAAGAGGATACATCAAAGGAGACAGAACAAAGAACATTTCACAAAAATTCCTTTTTACTCATGATTTGTAAAAGAATGACAGTATCGATGTTTAACAAATCTGTTTTCAAAATATGTTTTCAAGTGATAATTTAACAAATTTATTCATGAAGGAGACACTTTCTACGTTAACATTTGAGAAGTTGATTCATAAGATTAGATTGGATAACGTTGACTTAGAGATCTTATGTAACATTTCCAGTAGGGGAGTTAAACTCATATTACACTCTCTTTTTTTTTACAATTTTTTTCACTGGATTTTTATGGGTATGGTTTTTAATGAGACAATTATTCATTAAAAAATTGATATAATCTTTTTCTTTCATTAGGATTTTTTTCCCATTAGATTTTTTTCTTAGTGAAGATTTTGATGAACTATATTCTTTATAAAATGGACAACTAAGGGAGAGTGTTATAAATATTATATTTATGTGGATGTTCATCATATTCATTAGATTTATTTATAGGGTAGTTGAGTTTATTTCTAATTTTCTCTTGAATCTTGGAACCCTATACATAAATTATTGTAACAAGGATTCTATATTATTGTGAATAAGAGAAAAACTTCATTTATATTATTCGGATTCTTTTTATCTATCTTTTTAATATTTTTATTTACTTTTAATGACTGTTAACATATTCTAATTGTTTTCTTAGTGCATGGGATGTCGCAATAATTAAGTATTTAAAAAAAATGTTTTCAATTTTAGTTGAATTCTTTAATATATTTATAAAATAAAATTACAGTTTACTTATATGCAATATATAAAATGACAATATGCCTACTCGTAATTCACTCTATTACGATGACACCAGCCCAAGGTGATTTCCGTTAATTTATTGACAGAAGTTGCTTGCGGGAAGCACGTGCTAAGCCGCTTTCTTTTCTCCACCCAGCAAAACTACACACCAAGAGTTCTAAGTTCTATTAAGGTAAACAAAGAGGAAAAAGACAATTTAACGTTTCTAAAGAAACGCTCACTTCTTTGAGGTTGAATCTGGGTTTGGATTTCTATTCAAAGAGGAGAAAGTTACGATGCCTACTTTAATGTTTCAGAGACCAATCTAATAAATCTTTGCACTGCTTCCTGAAGAATGAACTCAGGTTTAAGAAAATATCTGCATGGTGCATACGCACTTACATAAGTAGAGAATATAAATGAAAAATATATGAATTTTTAAAATTTTTTATCTTTTCAATATCATTAAATGGTCTTTAAGGACACTGATTAATTAATATCATAATTTTTAGTCATTAAATTGTACAAACTTTTATTATACCCATGTGATATCATGCTTATTTACCCAAAATAGTAATGAACAAAGAAGAAAAAAATTTAATATTAGACAATATTTTTTTATCAATTTAAATTATTATGATTTTTAAAATGACCAAGCTTGAGTTAAACATTTTACAACTCAAGCTTAAGTTCAACTTGCTATATATTTTAAGTAATTTTACATTAAATTAAATTCTTATAGTTAATTTCAATTAATATATATTTGTCCTAAACTTTATTTTCATTCATAATTAGTTTTCTATCATCGTTTATTCCATTTTCGTATGCAATTATTCACATAACTCATATTTACAAATTATTGAAGTTATATTTTGACATGACAATAAAAAAAAATTTATTGATATAACTAATGGTTGCAATTTGAAAGAAATTTTCAAACAAATAAAATTAAATTAAATTCATTGAAAATATGTATGATTAAAATTTAATATTAATTTTTTTTAAAAAAACTTCTAACCAAGGCCGTACTTTTTAATTTTTATATCACAATATAACTATACAAATTAATAAATATCTATTACATTGGACAATTACAATCAAAATCTCTAATTTGATTATAATAATGAATTGATTACAAACAAATTTAAACATTCTAGGACCTAATTACAATAGGAAAAAATTGACGTTAAACTTTGGTCTTCGATAAATAATTTGCTTCAATGGGCAACCATGTGAATGTACCTTCCATAATACTTAATCTGAAAAGCTTCAAGTGAAGATATTAGATGAAAGATGTGATTCAAATGTTGAATTTCTGGTTTATGACTGAAATCTCTTGAATCGTTACTCTCAGAGATCCTGAGGTATGGCTAAGTGGCGGATTAGTCAAAATGACAAGAATCCAAACATTAACATATTGCAAGTAACAAGAATATCTAGTTCCTAATATAAGTTTGATTACTTTATATACTTGTACACCAAAAAAAAAACTCTAAAATGCTTTTAGTGCTCACAAAGATTGTTGACTTCCACTAATTTTTATGTACAAGCCATATATGATGATTCAACTGATTGCTACAATTTGTAAGACCTCCATTACCAGCAGTGCTTGCAACGATGCCCAGACACAGCATCACGCCCTACGTATGTAGATGAAATTGTATTGGCAAATTTATGATAATTCTACATAGAACTCTACTTGTATAATATATTATCCAAGGATCCCCAATTTTGCATTGGAAATAAAAATGAGTCAAATAAAAAAAAATATTAATTTCAATGCATGATAAATTATATGGACACCTGCTTCGTGAAATGATTCATGCATGTTTGTTGCCTGGTGCTAACATGTTGGTAAGGATGAAAATTTCTTAGTCATTTTTCTATTCATTTCTATGATCATCAATCATTGGAGGGGCTCCTCTGTATAAATGGGTTATTCTATTTGTGCAGATGTGGTAGAGAGGCACATTCAATCCTTGTTTGCCCAGTTTTCAATTCTGCGCTTCCCCTATAGTGAAACAATCCACCTGAACTTTTCATAGAAGAAAAACAGTAAAAACTCTTGCAAGGAGTTAAATCATCAAGACAAAAAAACCTAACTACACTGAAACGTAGAAGGGAGGACAAGCTTTATGATCTCTAATTCTGTCCCCCAAAAAAAAAAAAAACCTTTACAATATCTGAACAAAAAAGCCCCGAAAACACCCTGATCCGCAGAATTACTGGCATTAGTCTCAACAGATGTAGTTACTGCTTAGCATCTTTCAAAAATCCTGTAAAGCTTCGCCAGTGATGCTACCTGATAAAATGAAAATGAAATTTATACTTTATTAAATTCCTACTCAAGAATTAAATTGCAAAAGAAAATATTTAGCCCATTTTAGGTTAAATCTGCCATCCTCACAGATAATGACACTGAGCTTACCATTAGAATAAAAATAAAATGTAATTTAGGTGTAAAATCTGTTTTTAATTTGACTAATGTTTCAGGGAAAACTTCAAAATAATACCAAAACGTGAGAAAAAAAAAAAGAGGCAGTGTATAAACTATACACAGTTTATATATCTTTAATAGCTTTCTGAAATTATAAAAATGGAGGACTTTATCCTGGTCTAAGAAAAATTAATAAATAAATCGTCATAATGCCCTAAAAATTTGCTGTGAGGAGTCAGATGTGCAATAAAGCCCTAAAAAATCAGGGAACTCTCAAACAGTGAGTTCCCAAGTGTTGCCATATCTTTCTAAGCTACCTGATATAGTAGCCAAAAACTATAAAATAAATGAGACACAAAGGTTAGTGATTGAAGTTACATGCACAAAATAATTGATCACACTTCCCTAACAAGCCCAATGTAGACCATTCTGTGAGCCTTGATCTAATAGTTAAGAATAAGTGTGTGAGGGTTTCTTGTATGCATGCAACATTACACTTAATGATTACCACAATCAGAAATTACCTGAACAAATGTTCCATTAGAGGCCATAGAAACAGGTGGCTTGAAAAAGAGTCTCATGGATGGAAACAGCACATGCTGTATTGACCATTCTCGCTGGGCCCAAGCAGTCTCTGCCTCAGAAAGCAGTTCATGCTCAACTTCCTTCTCAATTATTACTTCACTCCCTGTAAACAAAATCTTGCTAAGGTTGCCTGCACCAAAATATTTATGTGAACTATGGAAGGAAAAAACTCACTCACTCTTCCGTCATCAGAATTTGGGAAGGTTTTGTAAATTCACTACCCAAGTTGTTGCTTATGAACAAGTTAGTGGTCAGTTTGCTGTTGTCTGGTATATTTAATGGAATGCTAGAGTCATTAGACAAGAGAGCCAGTCTATTTTTTCTCGCGGGAGAGGAATATGTTTGTAGCTTCTCTTTAGCTCAAAACTACTGATTATTTTCTTGGGTTGGATTTTTTCTGGATTGCACATAAATTGGGAAGCTGTTTAGAGTTGATTTTACTTAGCTTTTTTAGCAGCTCTATTTTTCCCAATATTCCTCATCATCTAGTCATGTATTCCTTTTTCTTGAGATAAAATCTTTTTCAAAAAAAAAAAATACCTTGATCTTTCGTAAGATGTGTCTAAACATTGTATTTTTGCCTCCCATATGAAATTTTCTTGACAGTTTCTGTATCTTCAATGTCACCCTTGCTCCTAAAGACCAAATTCCCAAATTTAAAGCCCCTGATTTGCTGCTGCTTGCAGCCAAAAGACACTACCATCAGGAATTCAGTCACTTTAGATCCAAAACCATATCCATAGCCTAAACATGCGTACTTTTAGCTCCAAATCTTAACAGAAATAACTTCAAATTTTCAGCCCTTCAAACAGCCCTATTGGGAACACTTTTACTGTTTACATCACTAAGTGTAATGCATAACAAGCTAGTTCTAGTTGATCCCAAAAGCTTAAGTGACTAGCAGAAAGCCTAAGAATAACTTTACTACTTAAACACACCCCCTCGAAAGAAAGCCCTTGGGGCTTATAGAAAGGTAGAATACAAAAATATCATGAATTATCAGAATAAACGGAATTTTCCAGATCAAGGCAGGCAAGGATTTGCATCCTTGACCTTTTGGTCAAAGAGACTCTAATACATGTCAAGTGCTAATTGATTTTAGAAGCTAAGTTGTTGGGAGAAGACCCAAGAATGTATTTTTGTTAGAAAATATTAGGGTAAAAGGTACAAGTTTCATTGTGATTTTTAGTATCTATATATGAATAGAGATAATGCTTGGTCTTCTAATAGCCATCTTTTATCATTCCATAATCCTTAAGATATCCTCTCCAACCACTCTCTACTCTCTTCTCTAACATCTTTCCCCACTCAAATCCTAATTTCTCAACATGCTATTAGAGCAGTATCATCTATTTTGAAACCTGTTCAGTATCATGGCTTCTGTCAACTGTTAGTTTGCACAATTGAATATTCTTTGAAAAAAAATGCAGTTCATTCGTTCTTCCTTCCAACATCCCATTCCTTTGTTTTCTATAGTTGTTGCAAGTGGAAACCAAAAGAAATTTTTGTTAAGTTTCCATTGGCAATTAGCCCAAGAGTTGCCGGTGTCGTTTGTGCTGGTTGGTGGTGGTTGTCTTTACAAGTAATTGATCCTTGTTTGTGTAGAACAGATCTTCGGGTTGTGGCTCAAGTTGCCAATTCTGTTAAGAGCTAGGAGATGCAATTTTTTTTATTATTTCCTATTATAAGTTTTCTTCCTAATCAAGTTAGGTTACAAGTATTGTAATTACTTATCAAGCAACTCTTAAAACCTATAAATACCTTGTATTTGGATATGAACAATTTATTGAAGAAACTGATTTGTATTCATAACCCCTGTGGGTATTACTTGAAATCTCACAATTTGCTCTTACTCTTTCTGATGAAATTATTTGTATTGAGAGTGAAGAGTATGTATACCAGTAATGAGAAAACGTACTGGTTAAAGGAAGACCGTAAGGTAATTTGAGTGTATTTGAGAGTGATTAAACATTATATATTTTCTCTAAGATTTTTTAGTGTATTTTGTTTACCATCTTTGCCCTTGGAATAAGCTAAAAGCCAAACCACATTAAATATTCGTGTCTTGTGATTTTCTACTTCTCTGATTTTGAACTCTGTTCAGGCTTCTGAGCCAGCCTTCCCAACAAGATTACCTCTAATTTTGGCTTTGGTTGTTGAAAGTTTAAGTGACTACCTTCTAGGTCATAGTTATTTATGGTGCATGGTGCACTATGGTGATAAAGGCTTTTAGGTTTCTAGAGCCATGGCACATGGCACATGCCACAGCACAACTTATATTAAAAATATTTAAAATGTTTTTCTTAAAATAACAATATAAAAGAAATTTTTCGTTATTATATGAAAAAATATAGATAAGGACTCAAGAATAGCCTTTTGATGCAAACAAGAATGTAAAAAATGTCTCTTTTTTTGAGGCTGCTATGTCCTACCTCATTAATGGTTTTGGGATTGACTTATGTTATCAGCGGTTCTTCTTACTTGATGTCTAATACATAAGATTGTGTGGAGATATGGCTAATGAATATAGGAGATATGGTTATGATTATTAGGGATTACATGCTTATAATTTGGGATTGTAATTAGCCTTATAATTATGTTTTTCCTTCTATTAAATAGCACAAGGCTAAAACATTTTCACTCAAGCTAATGACATCAATTAGAAGAACCACTACCTAGAACAAGAAACAAATCGGTAGCGAAAATTTATCTGAAAGAACAAAGTTGACTTTCTTATGGCATGCACATGGCAGACATGCCATGGCGCACGTGGCATCACTCTGTGGCCCTGCGCCATGGGGCGCCATTTACAACTACAGTGAGTGCTGTCTAGTGAGTGCCCATCGACTGTCACCACCATCAACAACAATGAATGTTCTCTGTCTCTGCTCTATGCCTTGCTCTCTTTTCTTCCCTTTTATTCTCATTCATGCTCTGTTTTGGACTTTTGGGGCTGCCGGTGCCGAAGTTGTTTTTATTTTTTTTCTTTATTATTTATATTCTATTTTTATTATTTCAGTTATCATATTTAATAATTTTAATTCTAATTATATTTTTTTAGTATGATTTATATAATTGATAACAATATATTAATTAATGAATAGATATTATAAAATGAATAATTGAATAAAAATTATATCTATTAATTATTACTTAATATATATATTAATATTACAAACAATTCTATAAAAAGTATTAAACTGAATAGAAAATCGAATTAATTACTGAAATGGTGAATAATGAAGGAAAGAAAAAGGTTATCTAATAAGCCTATAGATGAAGACTTTGATATTAAAAAAAAAAAAAACGAAATAGAATCTCTGTAAATATTTTATGTTTGATGTTGCTTTTGCAAAACCATTCTTGATGACTTTTGAACTTAATTTAATGCAAGAACCCTTATCACCATTGTGCACCACAGCAGCAAGCACCCTTATCACCATTCTGCGCCATGTGCTGTTAACAATTATGCACTCAAGGCAGATTTAAGTTTATTTGCTTTGCTCTAGTAGGCATTCACACTTTTGGCTATTTAACACTGGTAGGTGTGATTTTTGTCCTAGGAACACTAGATGATTATGTTTTGCTGCTACTTGTTGATCTGAGGCACGGTTTGGGTGTGATGGTTATTCTGAGAGTAATGCAAGTACTTTTGGGTTGTTTGGCTGAATTACTCAGGCGTTCTTTGAGAAGATTTTATGTTGCAAGGTTTGACGTTTGAAGTTTGGGGCTGTTTATGGTATTCCATGGATTGATGGAGCTTCTATTTAGATGTTACGCTAGTGAAGTAGTAACTTGGTGTAATTCTATTTTTTATGTCTTTTGTTAGGCAGTTTTTTGGGTAATGTTTCTAATCTTGGTGTTTAGTTGATGTGTTGGCTGCAATGAATGCAACTTGGAGCAACATGGTTTGTGGTTGTGTTGCTGGTGTGAATGCGACAAAGTGTGTAAGTGTTATTTTTGGTGTAATTCCAACTAGAGATGTTGGTGACCATTTTGAGTTAGAATGTATTAGGGTAAAGGGCATAAATGTCACTTAAGAGTTTTAGCATCTATATATTAAGCCATCTTTTATTAATCAATAAAATTTTCAGTGTTCTCTCCGACCTCTCTCTACTCTCTTCTCTAACACCTTTCTCCACTCAAACCCTAATAAGGTTAGATATTATGTATTAAGCTGTCTTCTATCATTCAATAATCTGACCTCTCTCTACCAAGGTTATCGAATCGTGAATCGTATTGCGAATCGATTGGTCAATTTTTTGACTAGTAAATCAAATCGAACCGCAAATCAGTAAGATTCACAAAGCAATATGAAAATATCATATTTTATGCTATATATAATGAAATATAAATATAGATGACAAAAAATTATAATTTACGCTAAGGAATATAATACTTCTTTAATATATTATAATTTAAAACAGATCCTTTTAGGGCCTTTTCTTGAAATCGGGTCGCGCCCAAAAATGGGTGACCCGGTTCAGCCCAGTCAAAGGAAGGCAGAAGCAAAACTTAAAACAGACCCAGGGCTTTTTTTAACTGACAGCCCAAGTGAGGCATAAGGGCAGAAGCACAAAAAAAAAATTTGAATCAGGCCCCTCACGGGCCTCTTTTCTTAACCGGGTCGTGCCCAAAAATGGGCTGACCCGGTTCTGCCCTACTCCAAATGCCCCATTCTGCCAGAAGAACAACGCCAAAGTAGAAAGACCTTCTGCCCAGAAACGAAGAAGCCGAAAACAACGCCGAACAACGAAGACCTTCTGCCCAGAAGCATAGCGCCGAATCAGAAACCAAGAAGAAAGATTCTAGGCACTGAATCGTCTCTCCCATGGCTGAATCGCAAGGAACCGCACGGTTCCTGCGATTCCAGCACGATTCTGGCCGATTCTGACGCGATTCACATGATCGATCGATTCTGTTCATGATTCATAACGTTTTTTCGTTGAACCGAATCGAATTGCACGATTCCAACCGGGAATCGTGCGATTCCGACTACCATGCTCTCTACTATCTTCTCTATCACCTTTCCCCACTCAAACCCTAATTTCTTAGCAAGGTTAGGTATTATGTATTAAGCCATCATTTATCATGCAATAAAATTCAGTGTATATATATATATATGCTGGCACAAGGTTAGGGTTACGACTTGTATGCACGTAGCCAGCTTATAATATTCTCTGTTCTCTATAAGCTTATTGTTTAACCCTTCTACTCCTTCCCCAACTCAAACCCTAATTTCTCAAATATGACCAAAAAAGTAATTAGCCAGTGTCGTCATGTGTCACATACCAGTACTGTCACAGCCTTTTTCTTCACAAGAACTCCCAACTTTTTTCCCCTTGTAAAAAAGCATACCCTCGCCTGAAGGATTTGGCAACATGGGTGGATGCATTGCATAGAAATTTCCAAGAGCAGCCGAAATTGCCTGAAAGCAATTTTTTTCATCTTCCCAATCAACCTGAGAATAAACAAAAAGTAGTTTAAATATTACAATCATCTAAAAATGCAAGAAAATAAATTCATTATCTAAAAACTGATGTGTATGCCCTTGTATATTCACTTGATGTAAAGTCGGTGGAATAACAATCAGAAAATAAAGATGTTGCTTTCTCACAAAAGGGAACTGACATCATTGCCCATACACAGTGCAAAGTCAGGGAAGCGGTCCATGTCAGGAGTATATTGGTCAAGTATCACAGGAAGTCTTGATAAATTTCCATTTTCATTGATATGAATGCAGAAATACTCTTCCAGCATTTCAGCTTTTTGTTTCAGTAGCTCCGTGTTCATCTGGAGACAACAAATGAAAATGTCTGTCAAAATACATGTTACTTTTTTAATATGGAAATACATGCACAAAATTTATATTATCATTGCCATGATCCAAGAATTCCAACGGTAATAATAACTACACTGTTTAAAACAAGACTAGAAATTCTATATAGAATCTGAAGCAGATTGCCTTCTGCCCTCACTCAAGCAAGCAAGCAAAGCAATATCTCAAAGGCCAAAATTAACAAAGACACTAAATTTGAGACTGGAGAAAAGAAACACAATAGACGATTGATCAAGTTATCCACTGTGGGAACCTCAGCACTGGCCAATATCTAATTGCGGAAACCATCAAGATCAAATTGTATTCCACCAAGAATGAGAACCATGAAGAATTACCTCACTAAATTTTCCAAACCAAATGATCACAACTACTTTTTAATCCAAAATCAAGAATTACCTCACTAAATTTCCCAAACCAAGCACAGGGATATTGTTTTAAGCCATACAATGACTTCTTGAGCCAGTAAACCTTTCCATACTCCCCCTGAGCAACAAATCCTAGAGGTTGCTCCATATATACCTCCTGTAAATCACCATGAAGAAATACATTCTTCGCATCTAACTGGTGGAGAGGCCAATGATGTGTGGCTGCCAAAGAAATGAACAATCTTACAGAAGCAAGCTTAGAAATAGGAGAAAAAGTTTTAGAATAATCAACTCGATAAGTCTAAGCATATCCTGTGGCAACCAATCTAGCATTTAAACGTGCAAGTGAACCATCGGGATTTACGTAACAACGTACACCCCTTTACTCTCAATAACTTGTTTATTAGTTGGAAGATGCACAAGATCCCAGGTTTGGTCCTACTCCTGACATCTCCATAGCTAACCTCCATCCAAACTAGGACAATGCCTCAAACACAACCGTCACAAAGTCAAGGAAAGCATAAATGATCTATGTTGAGAAAATAATTAGGATTTTAGGAAGGAGAAGCAAAGAGAGGCTAGAGAGAATTTCGAGAGAACATAAATAATATAATTAAATAAATAAGACTGCAAAATTACATTTTAAAGACTTAACCATACTCCCCTATGTTTATATAGAACCTATATAAGAGCTAGAACTTAACTCATCTAAACTTAAGACTTATCTCTAGTACTATAGTTTAACTAAATAACTTAATCACATATTAGTCATATATTCTATCTCTATTTCCTAACAATCTAGAAGATGAAGAGAAAGATGGTCATAGGAAACAAAAGAGAAAATAGGATAGGTGCAACTGCGTTTACCATTTCCAGGGGCAATATGAAGATCAAGAGTCGGATCTTGAGATGAGGAAGCCAATGGAGGTGGTGAATCACAAATCTTTGGAGGGTGATCCTGTACATCATTAGGTGTCACATTGGATGCCATCTCGTGTTGCCAAGGACATCCAGAGTAAACGTGGGTGATTGATGGTTGAAGAATCTTACAAGTAGAGGGTAATACTTCTTTAATACTATAGATTAGAAATTCATCCTCAAAGTCAAGTGAAGGTAATGACTCTACAAAGAAAGGAGTAGACTCTGAGAATGTAACATAAGTTGAAATAAGATAATGCCCCAACTCATGAGAGAAACAGTTGTACACTTTTTGATATCAAGAATAGCCTAGAAAAATGCATTTCAAAGACCGTGGGGCTAATTATGAAACTTAGGGTCAAACATCATGAATAAACTAGGTGATACAAAAGATGGGAGGAGAAAGAGGAAAAAAAGACTGAGAGGGAAATAAAAGGGAATGGAGAATTTGACCTCGTAACAGAAAAGGCATTCGATTGATAAGAAAGCAAGCAATAGAAACAGCACCAACCCAAAACTCTATAAGGACTTTCATATGGAAAAGTAAGGCCCTAGCAACTTCCATTAAATGGCGATTTTTTTCTTTCAACAACCCCATTTTGTTGGGGTGTCACAACATATGAAGATTGATGAATCATGCCATTTTCTATCAAATATGTGGAAAAAGGAGTGGAAAAATATTCTTTTGAATGATCACTTGGTAAAATTTTAAGAAGAGTTAAATTGAGTTTTGAACTCAGAACAAAAGGCAAGAAATATAGAAAACAATTCAATGTAATTTTTCATTAAATATAACTAAGTAATTCGAAAATAATAATCCACAAAGGTGACAAAATAATGAAAACCAGCCCAAACATCAGAATGAACTAACTCAAAGGGGGACGCAGCCTATTTTATTGACCCTAGGAAAATAAGAGACTCGATGATGTTTGGCAAACTGACATGAGTAGCATTCTAAGGTAAACACTGAATTCAAATTTGGACACAACTTTTTCAAACTCTACAAGGAAGGATGGCCCAATTGACAATGAATTTGAAGTGGAGAGACAACACTAGAGCATGCAACTTAACATGGCACATTTTCAGGACACTCAAGGATGTACAGACCATTTGATTCACAACTTCTACCAATAATCTTCTTCGTCCCAAGTTCCTGAGAGTAACAATAGCCAGGAAAATAGAAAAAATAATTCAGGTCGTGAGTTGTTTTACTGATGACATTAAATTAAATACAAAACTGGGGAAGCATTGAACTAAAGACAAAGAAACTGATGAGGTAAGGCAAGCAGTACCACTTCCCATGACGAGAACAGTTGATCCATTAGCTAAAGTGACACTAGGTAACTGAGACAAAGTTTGAAATGAGGAAAGAATACTTGTGTTACCGGTCATATGATCGGTTGCACCTGAATCAATGACCCAGTTACGTGACAAAGAGGTGAAGCCGCCAGCCAGATTACTTGTCTGAGAGCCATAGTAGCACTGCAAGGAGCTGAAGATTGAAAAGCCTGAAACTGAGTATACTGAGCAAATTCTTCTGGGGATATAACCACTACTTTTGTCTCACTTGAATTATATGCAATTTCATTGGAGACAGGATATGTATGCTTATGTTATTGTGAGGATTTTGCAAGAAGCTTCTGGCAATACCTCTTGATATGCCTTGGTTCCTTGCAATAATTACAAATCAATGGATTACTTG